>JAODUG010014828.1:0-23691 GCA_027564795.1 Aphredoderus sayanus | reverse complement strand
AGCGAGACACACTCCTATCTGTAATTATATATATATATATATATATATATATATATATATATATATATATATATATATGAATATATTATAGATGGCTTTTCAAATTTCTTTTCAAAATCCTATTCAGTATTCAATTAATTACTATACTAATAGGGTGACATTAAACAGCTGTTAGATTGGGCTTTGATGTCTGCATGTGTGACACTATTTGACGCTTTTTAGCTTACCAGTCTCACACTATTGTAATTTATTTGTCATTTTTCTTTGTATTGTTGTCAACAACATGACTCACGCTGAGTCTTTCAACATGTTTTCAAGGTAGACAGAAATCTAGGCAATATCACCATGGCAACAGCATGTCACTTTATCTCTGCACATATCAACAGACTTCAATCTGTAGCTGTTAATACAACAACAACTGTACACTTTCAGTAAAACAAAGGAAAGACATTTCTCAACTACATTTAACAGAATTCATTTTTTAATATGTTGCTTGCTTGCTTTATTGATTGATTGATTGGGTGGTTGATTGATTGGTTGATTGATTGACTGATTGATTGATTCCCTACTGTGGAACTGTGAAGGAATTGTTTAGAAGAAAACAATCTACATTATTTATGGTGACTCACAGTGTTAGAACTGAGGCCATACCCGCCTCTGCACAGCTTACAGTATGTGTCACACCTGCTTAAATAAGTGTCTGTCTCTCACTTCCAGGCTAGGTGAGATTTGGTCATAATGCATTATGGGAAGTCTGCTCCCTTTGTTAATTTACATTCTGTGAAATCTCATCTGTTCTAAGGAATGTTCTAAGTGAATTGCTCTGTAGATGAAGCAGAGCAAATTTGATTCACAACATCCACACAGATCATTAAACTGTGAGGGGGCAGCATATACTCATAAGTGCATTTTGGAATACTGTAGCTCTTCGATCTAAAACACATTGATGAGCAACATGGCAGGTTTACTGGATTGTGAATGTTTCTGAGAACATATGCCCGATGTTGGATGTCTTTTCGGCTCTCACCCTGTCATTTTCCTGGCTTGTTTCTGATCCCAGGTGTCAAAGATGTGCACTGACTGCAAACGGCTTAGTTTAGGGTTAGGATTAGGCATAGGTCTGATTGTTTTGTTTGAAATGTGATGTTTTGTTACTGCATGTAGAATGCAGAACTCATGTAATACACCCAGCTTATACCTACTATACAGTATGCTACAAAAAATATATATAGGGCTGTCTGCTGTCCCAGTGTGATATTACATAAACCTGCATTCACAGATAAAAATAAATGGTCAGTTCTCAGTCCAGTTGCAGGACGGCAAAGAGAACAAGATACTTTTATAAGGTAGTAGTGTATGAGTATATGACAATTAAAGTAATACATTGTACATGAGGTAAACAATAAATATATAGAAGGGATCTCAAAACTCAAGTGTCCAAAGAAGGACATATTTTACATACTTAGATTTAATATTGAATCTTTTGCAGCTCATATTGTTTATAGAAAAGCTGAATGCCAGCTAGCAGGCCATTACTTTATGGCCTGCTATGCTCCATATGGTGCAAAGTCTGTTTGTTCTTCCCGTGTTTAGCCCCTGAAAATAGCACTTAACCTGCTGATAATGTGCTCTTTCAGCCCCAGAAAAAGAGATGTGACTAGTGTTTTTGTCTTTCCAAAGGGAAGAAAACCTCCCTATACAGCCGACAGCAAATATGACTAGACTAATGTGTGGTACCTATTGTATGTGTGTGTATGTGTAAAAAATGCCAGCCCCTCTTTTTTACATGTATAATGCAATTGTAACATCCGTAAGGGTTTGCAGTAAACAGACAATGGTATAGACAGTAAGCCAATGCAATAGACCATTGCAAGACAAACATAAGCCTTCCCTGCTTCCTCAAAATGGTTCAGGTTATTGAATGGCAGTTAGATGAACATTCAGAGCTTATACAGTGTATGTATGTGTGTTATACTGCTGACACTGTGCATATACTGTACTCTAAATTCTGCTTTACTGGAATTAAATGAAGGCTTCATTAAGAATAGTTGAACACGGCACAACATTTATTTTGTGTTTGGGCTTTCAGACTGTACTCTCATTTGCATGCCAGCAGGAGGGAGCGTTACCTTCACATACCCCATAATCACGTCTCACCAGGAAGCGACAATTGGCCTTTAATTCATCCCTCCTAACAGACACAACCTATTATTTTTTTGAATAGCAATCAGCTTAGCAGTTAATGGGTATGCCAAAAGCATGAAAAAGTCCGCACCACAAAGCAACCTTGGTGACAGATATAAACTACCAATTGCAATCATGTCCAAATTAACCTTTTAGTTTACTGTTTAGTAATTGACATATCACAAATCTTGAACCAAACAGAAGCAATTACAGAGATGCTACACCTGCGTGTGTAACTACTTATGTAGGTGAGCATGCTACTGATGAATTACAATATAAATAACAAAATGTAATCTTATGGTTCCCTAGATTTTTCTGTTTACATTGTACTATTTTGTGCATTCTGTGGCCCAACATTACACATCATGCTGCTTATCTTGGACTCAGGGACCGTCAGTGTTGTTGTGAAGTCTTGGAAGTGTAAGCCAGGAAGGAACAGCATGATATTTTGTTGTTTTAAGTTAAACACAAGTACCCTACGGGGTGTTTCTGTCATAGACATTTCTTCTTCTAACACGCAGTCGTCAAACCTCGGAGCATTAAGCCTTCTAAAGCATTATTTTTTGTAGAAAACAATTCAGTGAAGAGCCTACATGTACAGTATGTGCGGTCCATGGTGGTCCAGGGAAAAGCACAGTATTTGCATTTTGATATTATCATAATCTTGCTGACGTAAAAGTGTAACTCATTTGTGTTCTTCACAGATTCATGGGAAATCTGTAAAGTGTTTTCACCATCAACATAATCACTAATGCTTAGGTAAATATAATGTTGTATGTATTACATAAAACAGCAGATACTTACAGTAAACACTTACAAGTCACAGGTAGGGATTCGATATCTTGCATAAGGATGCTTACAGGCAGGCTGGTGGGACTTGAACCTGAGATGGTTGGCCATGCATTGAAACCACTAGGATATCCTTCCCACTTAAAGTTAATTTGCGAAACCTGACACCAACCCATGCACACATGCAGTACTTTCTGTGTCTGTGTAAGGGGTGTGTGCATGTTTTTTGCTGCTTAATAGTTTCCTTGGAAGGAAGCACCATGTCTTTTAGAAAGCCATTGTGAGTGCACTATTGTGATTGTGATTGCTATGTTGGAATGGCCTTGTTCAGGGTGTATCAGCCCACGGTCACATCATGTTCACTATCAGCACTAATGAGTACCCAAGGGAGAGTGTGCAGGACCACAATGTCCTTCTCCACTGTCAGCTAAATACAGAATTATCCTACTATTATCCTACTTGAAAACTGCCAGTATCGTTTTAGGCACTGATAGCACTAACACTAGCACTGTAAATGATCAAAATTATGGAATGTGAAAGCTTTGTGCTGGAAACTGATTTCATTTATATATTTGGTGATCATAGTGAAAGAATACGTTTCTATGAACAGCTTACCATAAGTATGCTTAGACAAAGTATGCCCTTAATAATTTGTCTTAATCTGATTCATGTAATGAAAATCTGCAGTATCTTCTGCAGTATTCTTGTAAGTGCTTTTCCAGAAGCTCATATTGACCTTGGTTTATTCATTTGTTAATTTTCTAATAAAATTACACAAAAGCTGATATAATTACTAAATAGGACAACACAATGTTAACAGGCACTGCTTTATTTTGTCACAGTGTATTGAATTAGTATAACAACATATACAAACACTTAAAGAGAATGCTACTGAACACAGATGACAGACTTCAATATGGCTTGTTTAATGCAAATCCTTGTTCCGATTATTAGTAGCCTAATATCCAATACTATGGCATCCAACTGTCTACATGGTTTTACTTGACCATGTATATGTTGTGTTGATGACAACATTCTTAAGTTTTTAGGATATGCAACATTTAGACAATGCTTCAAAGGGCATGTGCTCTTTAACATGGAACTAACTTTTGCCATGATGCCAGGTTAGAGGACATTACAGACACTTAATTGAATGACCTTACAACTACCTTATAGTCCTAGCATCATGCAACACTGATGCCAGCTGTGCTAACCACGAGACGAAGCTTTGTAACGTGCAAGTTTCTTGATATTAGGCTTATGTGTTCCCCAACATCATAAACAATGTAGCTACCAAACATTGGGTTATTGAAGCATGTTGGGCCCTGAAAAGTAAATGCTGTTAGCATTTATCATGGTATTAAGAACCTGTGCATATTGTAAATATTCAACATATTAAGAATTGCCTTAGTACTAATGCTAGAAGCTTTAGTTTTGTTTATTAGATAGAATATAGAATTCATTCACTAAATACCCTCAGAGAAGGACTACACTAAAATGTATATTATATTTCAAAGCATTTTATCATCATCATTCCAACAGTAGGGTATTTTTTAGCTATATACTGTACAAGCCTGCTGTGCAACTAAATACTGCAGAAGAACATTTCTGTCATTTTCTTTTCAAGTTGCCCATTCAGTAATTCTGCAATAACAAAGTTTTTGTTGTTTAGAACAAACCATTGTAAGGCAGCAGTGAACATTTATTTTCAGGTAAAAGAGTTGTTAAATATCCCTATCTGCTAATTTTAATGATTAACAATATAAATGTTATATAGATAAAGGGGAACCGTTATAAACTTTTTAATGATCATTATTATTTCCACTGGTCATAGACTTCAGTAGTCTGTTAAGATTGTATGTAATTAAGTACAGTTAGTTATGCTTTTTGTATCACCTTTTGCATAGGTGAATTTATGCATAAAATTAAGTCTAGAATTATTGGCTCTATATGCAAAATAGGCAGCTCAGACATTTTGTATATTATAACACTGATGAAACCATTACAGGTAATCTTATAGCATGCATATGCACTGTATGGATGCTACGAAATTATCTTGTAAAGTTACAATTTCTTTGGTTTATTTGTAAATTGTATGAACAACTTTGCAAATGTCTATTTTTAGTGGAAAAAGTGAAGATCTCTAAATTGTTGGTTGGTTCACAGCTGGAACTATGCTACTTGCATGAATTATCTTATTATAGTCCTATAATCTTTAATCAAGCAAAAAGAGAAAGAAACAGCTGTACAATGGGTTAAAAATCCCAATGCAGTACATGTACTGTATACAGTACATGTTAAGAATTGAAACGGGATGTTTCAAACTAGTATTTACATACATGCATAATACATAATTTCTTAATTTTAACCAATACAATATGTATGTAGATATACAGTTGTATTGATTAGAATGATACTGTAGGTAGAAACTTCAGGACATGATTTGTAATCTGTAATATGTAAATATTAACATATATGGTGCAGAAAGTCAATATTCTATTTTCAGTGTAATAAAATATTTATTTATTCGGTCTTGAATTTATTGCTCTGATGAAATTAATGCAAGCTATACTGACAGCTGCCCTTCAGTGATCACAACATCCGTTCTCATCTACAGTAGTTCCCAAAATATGTATTTCAAAATGAATGTAAATACATTTTTAATGATTTAGATTTTGAGAAAAGATCATGAGGTCATCATCTTTCAACAAAACCTTTATCATGATATAGCCATGATAAATTGTATACATGCCTTATCATTTTAAGGAAATTCAAGTAATTTGCCATCTTAACCATAAGGTGGGGGGTCCATGTCCATTAGGAGAGGTGACCATTGTGAACAACCTTTCAGAAGACTGAATGAAAATATTCCTGAACATTTCAGCCAATCACTCCACAGAAACTGAGTAATTTATGACACGTTAATATAAAATCTGGCTGCTGCAAAAACAACCGTTAAACCCTTATCACAAGGTATTGTTTCACAGAGGATACAAATTCATAATATGCAGTAGTAGCTACTGACCCAGGGGTGGTCCTTGTTGGGCCACACTAACTAATGCTGCATGGCATCACTTAGAAAAATAGAAACCTGTGAATAGGGCTTCATGTTACCCACAATTCACCAGCAACCAAGTGCTACTCACTTCCCATTTCCTCTACCTCAACAATATCAAGAACAGCATGGTACTGTAGGTGTGATGGCAATTTCTCCTTTCTGTGGCATTTGCTTTATAAATACAGATACCCTATCCAGTATACCACGTTGAACAGGCCAAAAGCAGTGGGAAAGAATATTCGCGAGTAAGAGTCAATCTTGGAGACCCGGACATGCATCCTATTTTCCCGCCAGGCACCTGAGCGGCAGTCGTCAAAGCAGCAAAAGAAACTGGTGCAATCCTTCCCATCCAAACACTCATAAGCATAGTCATCTTCTTCGTGATACGGAACAATGTTGTTCATCTGGAGCAAGGATGTCCCAGGACGGATATTCATCATACTGGAGGACTTCTGCTGTGGGGGAAACACACACTAGTTTATTGAAATGTTATTCTTACAGACCAAGACCCATGTGGGTGGGGGTTTCTGAACACAGGTGCAATTGCTGTCAGCACTAACTGAAGTACCCACATGGGTAGTTTCTGGTTGAAAGGTCTGCAGCATACAATACATGTGGGTTTCTTTGATTCAATGCTGAAAAAGTTTTCAGGTCTACTGTATGTCTAAATGTGTAGTAAGGTTATATTTTGCTTGAAATGTGTGCCATGATTGTAAAATGCTCCCATATTGTTGACATGGGTTGCATTTTATTGAATTTGAAGTTCTTCCACTGATGCTGAGTGGAATGTATCATAAAACACGTTCACCAAATCAAATCAAATTCAGTCCAGTCAAAATAACAGCACGTTTAGTGAATTCAACTCTGAACTTTGATTAAAGCGCAACATCAAACAATAAGAATGCTCAAACAATATTTCCTTTAGTTTATTGTACTGTATATCTAGTACATTCAATTATTGAATGTACTGCTTGTTTAAAAGAAGCAAGCAGATTTGTGTGGCTGGGATTCAATGGCCAGATCCCATGAATCACAGTACTTTTCAGTAAAAGTATGTGTAGCAATAGTGCTGACTCTGACTCTGACTTCTCATAGACGATGTTTGATCAGTTGACTAGACCATAGTGTCAATTACAGTAGAGGAGGAAGCTCCATTCCTACATTGTTAACAAATATGCTAACAGAGCTACTATGCGTTCAAACGTGTAAATTAAATCAATGTTCTGGGTACCTGAGCATTGTTGGCCTTAGACTTCTTAGTCTGCCTGTTGCTGGTGAAGTAATGTAAAGTGCCATACTCCATGAGGGCAGCGAAGGTGAAGATGAAGCAGACAGACACAAACAAGTCCATGGCAGTGACGTAGGACACCTTGGGCAAGGACTTTCTGGATATCGTGCTCAGAGTTGTCATGGTTAGCACTGTGGTAATACCTAAATGGAAAAATCATCAACACCAATCTATCAAAAGAGCAGGGATACTGTTAGCTGCAGTGATTCATTTGTATTTCTCATTTATAGTCATTTATAGTCACTTGATTTGAACATTTAGAGACAGACTTTTTATAGACACAGTGGGGGTCGGGACCCCTCAAAGGGTCTGATCATTGTGAGAACATCCTCATGTAATCCCATTTTCTTTTCAATTAACAATTAACATATGAACCACTTATGTTTAGTGGGGTTAGAAAAACACTGCTGTAGCCTGTGTCTTGTCTTACTGCGGATTAGATGTACACATATGAAAGCCTAACTGTCAGGTAAGCAGGCTACAATGTTTCAAAACAAACCTAGGGAGGTGCGGGCAGGGACTGCATCTTTGTTGATCCAGAAAGAGACCCAGGACAAGACTACAATCATGCTGCAGGGAATATAGGTCTGGATGGTGAAGTAGCCCATCCTCCGACTCAGGTCGAAAAAGATCGTCATGATTACATATTCTCCTAAAAAGAAAAAACACCACCTGAACACCACCGTACAACAGTACACCACAAAGACAGGCACATATGCCTTCACAAACCCAGTCACACGTTTACTTTGTTACAATAGATTTGATTGTGTTTTTGTACTGAGAATGTGTAAATGTGACACAAGACACAATCAGACAGTAGTTGCCATACTATATCATACTCAATCACATCACATGCCATGCAGTATGCTGCATACATATTCAGGCCTCTCACCTGACTGAGTGTGTGCGACATCGGTAGTATTCCTCAACCCTACAAAGGCAAACTGGTAGAGTCTCCAGTAGCGCTGGTCTGCCACCTCCACCGAGCGCCTCTGCCAGCGGTACATGATTTCATTCTTAGGATAGCCATCTGTAGAACCCCCCCACACACACACACACACACACAAAGTCACACAGGAGACACATCTCTTGCGACACCGCTGATCATGGATGTGTCCGTGAGGCAGCAGCACATCTGCCAATGTGTGTACACCAGAGGGGGGCCGTCGCATGACATTACAGCATTCAAGATGGAACGGATCTTTGCACTCAACGCAATGGGATGCTCTTGCACTGTACTCCGGAGCGTGCACGGAGGGCTACGTTCATGACATGGGCAGGCTGAAGCAGCACACAGATGAAGCATGACACAGGCGGCATGAATCAGATCGGGAAAGGGTGCATAATTCATAAGTCTGTCAGAGGAAATGGGACTAGGTGACCTCCTTTCTCCGCCAGTGGAAGAGATGACAGACCACTACAGGCTTAAGACAGGGGCCAGGCTCAAGCAGATGGGCCTTTTGGGAGGAGGGGGAAGGAAGCGGGAGAAAGACCCGGTCTTTAGCCCACAAAAGGCACCCCTCACTCTGGGCAAGCTACTGAAGCTGAGGTCAAGATGACGGATCAAAACATGGGAGGGCAGGGCGTCTGAACACCTACAGCTCGAAAACTCCAGTGGACACGAGTGCTCATCCATTGGAAAGTTATGCAGCTTAAGGTAGCACTCCGCATTAATAGTCAACCTGATAGAAACACAATTGTGACAGAGAAAAAGAAAGTCTCAGCTTGTGTTACATTGTTGTTGTTTCTTGACGTTGCTCCTTTCCAATTATGACTGAACATATCAAACATGTGCACGAGCTTCGTGTTGTCTTACAGCAACAAATGCAACGGAAATCACAATGACCTTTAAATCATGCTGTGACAAACAGTGGCCATCTTTAAAAGGAACTACAGTATGTGACAGATTACAGATGCACACACTAAAGCTGCACAAACAACAAAGGTTTCAGAGGAGCTGATAGTTATAGAAAACACTACACTGTGCTACTACAATGCCCAGCATTACTTTGGTCTGTCCTACCTCAGTGTGTACATCACTCTGCCATTGCTCCATAGTCTCAGCAGGCGATTTGGAGTCGTGATCCAATGGGCGTCGGATTTCCGGGAATTCCGAAAGAAGGTGTCCGGAATCCATATTTTCCCTACCATGTTGCTGTTAAGCATGAGCAGCTTCATTGAGCTGTTGAACTTCAGCCGGCTGTCGTACCACGTCTGAGCGAAGAAGATGTCAATCGTGTATTCCTTCAAAAGAATTTCACCATACAAAAAAAATAAAGACCAATTATAGAATAATAATAATAATAAACAATGTATGGCAAAAAGTGACAAAACCAGCCATGGCTCACCATGTTAATGGGGTCAACTGGTCCAATGCTGTTGACATACACAGCTGTCTCGATCACTGTCGGTCGCACTGAAAAACAAAACAAACAAGAGATAGCCAGATATACAGTATAGCATAAGATTGTAGAGTTGTTGTTCTCTAAACCTTGTAGCCTTGCAGCAAACAAGTTAATTGTGTGGTTTGTGGTTAAGAGGTCATTTTCACTACAAGTATGTGGCAAGTAAATATACAGTACAAGCAGGACTGTGCAACCAATAGCCACACCAGACCAGAGAAAGTATAATACAATTAGCAATATATATATATATTAGCTATTTTTTTTTTTTTATAGTTAAACATTTTGGAACATATGTATGCATAGACTCATAGAAACTCAAAGTCAGTGTGTTAATCTTACAGTATAATTTAATTTGGTAAACTCAAATCAAATACATTTGCATAGGTATCCAAGTGCTGCAATCAGATAATGTGCAACCCATTGTCTCCTTTGCATAAATTAGGATTTGCTTAGGTAGCCTACTGTAAGATATCAACCCTTTAATAATGTCTGCATAATTAGGTGCACAGCAGATTTATCATGCGTGAACATCAGATGTCATTTTCTGCATTCAGCCCATGATATTATTCAGAATTCCTGTGTTTTGCCAAGGAGTCTTTTTGCACAAACAATACCATTTGAAACAATAATATCTAGCATGCTAGTATAATAACTTCAATGACCAATGCGCCTTATATCACTATGTTTTTTATAAAATGTTAAAGGTTCATAAACACTGGCATCTCCAAAGCACAGAAGAAGTACTAGACCATTACACAAGGTCATGTTCTAGCCCTAATTAACTTTGGCTAGCTGGACCTCTAACACACTGTTGTCCACAACAGAAATCCAGATGATGCAGTGCACTTGCCTCCAATGTCAGGCCGTAGCTTGTTATCGTAGCCCAGTAATAATTTATTAAGTATCAAGGTGACATCGCTCTCATAGACCTTTGGTGATAAAACCCATGTCTTATTAATGGGGACATCTTCATAGTCCTCATCTTCCTGTTTACTCGGCCCAAATGCCGCACTGGGGAAAGAGAAGAAGAAATTTGGTATTGGACAGTTTATATGTGTGGCTGGTCAGAGCATTTGAACAATGTGTGGAAAGAAAGACCAGAACACATTTTGTAGGGATATGGGGATATAGGGATAACTCAGAGAACAGAAAGCAGCTAAAAGGAAGGCTTACTGTAAACACACATTGTCTTAACCAATACTGTAGGAGAGCTGTCAGTGGAAGGAAAGCTGGATTTTTCTTTCCAGCTAATGTTAAAGGCAGTTTTTCTCTAGAAGTTCCTATTCTGCCAATTGTGTCAGCAAAATGCAGCACAAATGCAAAATGTTGTTTGGGACGCAAAGCTCACATCAGCAAAGGTATGCAGGAACACATATGCTTACTTTTAAAACCTTTATAAAAAGTAACAGAAATATACAACTATGGCAAATTTGATCTAATTCCATTAGGTTTTCTCTTTCCAGAATGTGGACTATTGATAGAGTAAACCTGATTAAATGTGGAACATCCAATGTATCTTCATTATGTATTTGAAGTTGCTCTCTGTATAGAAACTGCCTGGATTTAGTAAGGTAATAAATGAAGACCAAATTGATTCAGGCTTTTAGGGTGTGTTATGGGGAATGTAATAGAGCTGTAAGTAGATTTACAGATGGCCTCCCATCTTGTTTCTACACATGGTAGCTTCTAGTCTGTGCTGTGTAGCACAGTATACTGCATTTGTGTAATAATGAGCTAGTATCTAATACAGTTAAGAGACCTTAGGACTTGGCGTTCAGCCCAGGTTGTTCATCAACCCTTCCCTAGAATGCTTCTTTTTATGAAATACTGTAAAAGTAAGCCAGTGCAACAGACCGAAGCCACACAAACCCATCCAGTCAGTCATTTGACCTCCCCATGTACTATCCTAATGGTAAGGAAATATGTCTATAATTAGGCATATTTGTCCTCTTTTTTGATAAATTAAGTAACTATCACTGTATGCCCATTTGTGTTCGTTATTATTATTTTCTTACTCTTATTTTGATCTGTTGGTTCATCTATCTTTATTATAGTGCAATATTAAACATGTAAGTCTGAGTTTGGTTAAACACTCTTGCTTCCCCCATGCTGTGTTGATTCAATTGGACCCCTGGAGACATTTTCAGATGATTCAGTCATTCCCCAGCAGCATCTCAGCATGTCCTTCCTCAGGGGTGGTGTGATTTGTTCTGGCAGTTGTTTGGCAAGCTGATGCTAACAACGCGTTAGCTGCTGTCAACAGCCACCAGGTCCAAGCATCACAGATGCCCTCAGGTCTCAGGTTTGTGTGTGTTATAGTTCAGAGCTCATATTATTTCTGGCTTTGTTGAATGCACCAACTCTACACCTATAAAATGGCAGGCCTACATAAAACACTACTGTACAAATCACACATTTGTTCAATTTAGAAGCATGCTTTGGTGGAGTTGCTCATGTAGTACTATCAATAGTACTAAATGTTTTTTCTAATAACACATTAGTTTTCCACTGTAGCTAAAAACCTTGATTGACTACTCTCCTACACAGACTCCTTTAGAGGCTGAACTGGCTTTTTCCGGTCACAACCTTAATTAGTCTTGTTGTTAGGCAACGGGTGCTGAATTAAAGATGACCAATGCAGATTTGTACAAAGCTAATAACTGCTAATTTTAAAGTGTGGGCCTTCTCTATCTGTGTACACTGTTTATTTATGGAATGCATGGTTCTTTCCTTTCTTCTTGTGAAGGACATAGAGAATACATTTTGATCAAAATAACAAACAGATTGCACAGACAGATTCAAGTAAATCCCCCTAGAAGGTTTATCTTTTTACAGAGTGGTAAGAAAGGGCTTGCTGTTACAAAGCCAGTATTCATACTATTGTTTTGATATTAACTGAATATCAAAACTCACATTTTTGGATTGAATTCACATTTTATGTTGAATTACATTAAAGCTTATTTTGTATGATGGAAAAAAATATTAAATAGTTGCCTGTCACGGTGGATAAGCCTAGCCTTGGAATGACATTTTTTGGATAATTTATTTGCCTGTGCAGACAGAAACAATTAAATAATTCTACTCTATACACAATATTACTCACTGAAGGTATGCAGCCAGTGGTGTTACCAAGTGATTGATGGGGGCACATTGCTCAAGGTTGTCCTTAAAATGACATTCTCTGGTAAAATCAAGACCTTGTGCTCTGTAGGCTACAGGGTACTGTACTCTAAAAGAATGGGTATCCTAAAAATATAATGGTATGTGTACATGTGCTAATATGTTAATAATCTATAACAATAGCATATAGCATGTGATTTACACTTGAACATCGTGAATTGACAGAAAAGACATTGCTATACATCCTCATGTAATCCCATAACACATGCCCGGGCGACTGTCGTCCTAATTCAGCACCACCGAAAGCGCCCTGGTCATTCCAAAAGACACCGGTCACTGCAAACTTACCAGAGTCCAAGAAGAGCTATCAGCAACCAGGGATTCACCGCCTTGCCTTTTACGTGTTGCTGCATCGCTTTAGCAAAAATACCGAAAATCCTCTGGTTCATTTTCACAAAACAGCACAATGACCTGAAAGAGAAAGGGGGAAATAGGCTAGTTGTCGCCGTTTTTCTGATGATTTTTTAAAGCGTAAAGATAGCTGCCATCGTCTGATGTCGCCGCTGACTATAAATTACACAAAACCTTGAATTTTAGCTATGCATATGTTTTCGTTAGGTGATCCAGCAAGGCAGACGAGGAGAGAGTCATATTCATACTGGAGAGAGCTTGCGTGATCTTGCTGAGGGGAAACTGATCAACTGCAGGCTTTTACGTTCATCTTGCAGCTGCAACACGCTGACTTTGCTGTTACAGCTCTGCAGTGTCTCTAAACAATGGGATTTCGTGATTGTAGGTATCGATTAGATTGAATATTCCGGTGGAATCTGTCATGTTTTATCGTCCATTTGATCGATACAGTACGACTAATAAAGTTTTAATTATATGAAACATAATTGCTTGATGCATTATAGCCTACTGTAGTGTACCCCACACTGTGGACAGCCAACAGTCAAGGCTACACCATTTGCCTTTAGGCCTACTACTCACTAAATATAATCTACTTTATTAAATTACGTTAATGTTTCAGAAGAATACAGCAGCCCAATAACTAATAACTAAAAACATTCTTTATACATTGTGGGCAGGTGCATTTTCACCATTAGCATTTATAAAAAGACATGTAAGATATTGCTTCAATATAAATATCATCCACTAATAGGCCTACAAGACTTGCTATTGTAGGCTACTGCTAAGTATGCCCAGTAACAAATCGAATCACTCATGTGATGTAATTTGCATGTGTTTAGAACCATTCATGTAAAATTTAGGTTGATGGCCACATAATAGGATTATGAGAGAATAAGACTCTGGGCACACAATCTTAAGGGGCCCCACTCGACCGTAAATACAATACACACAACTTCTCTTTCTTGAAGACAATTCATATTATCTCAGTATTATTTATTAAATAAATAGGGCAGCAGCTGATTTTTGAAAGCGGTGGAGCTCAATAAGCCATTCAAAACAGTTTTTATGTTCATGTAAGGAAACTTGTCCCAGTTAAGGCCTAACTATTACGTCTGCCTTTGCCCTGTCTTGTCTTTGGTCTGTTTGCCTGTTTTATCTGCTGTCCACCCCAGTGTTAGTCCTGTTCCAGTCCTTGTGTTCTCTGTGTTTTGTTTCCCCAGCCCATGTTTTCCCTGTGTCTGCTCCTGCTCCTGCCTCCTGTTGATTGTTTATTGGTTTCACCTGCCCCTCGTTGTCCATGTCCAATGTTCTTTCTTGTGGTCTTGTATTTACATCCTTGTGTTTCGCTGTATTCTTGTTTGTTCAATATGTATTCTGTATCCTGTTGTATTTGTATATTTTCTATTTTTGTTTCCTGTCTGTTTTGAGTTCCTGCCCGTTGTGTCCTGTTCTATTAAACCTTATTTGAACCTACCCTGTTGTGCGTTTGGGTCCGACCTGCCACCAAAATGTAACACTAACACTAAAACATAATGCACTGTTTTATGGCAGTGCAGTTGTATATTGGTCTGCAGGTCCATGTTATACGAGTGAGGAGCCCCATTCAGACAGATTAAGGGTGGATAACAATATAATGGGGTCTTCATGATCCACAACTTTACAGAAATGCCAACTTGACCACTTCTGAAAGGCCCCTTTAGCCAAATCTTCTGGCTATTGTTTATGTATATAGCTTTTTAGGGCCCATTTTGCATACTACTCAATGAAGTGTTTTTCTCTGTGACATCTTCAAAGTGAATTTTAGCTATTCCTTCAGTTTTTCAGTAGGACTTCCAGTATGGGGCTGTCTTACTGACTAATGACTAAGCCCTTTGCAACTATAGAGTCTGTACTCTGTTTTTTACTCTGATTAACAAGCCATTCTTTTTGCTGATGTATTACATAAATATCTTTTAAACTTAACGTAAACTTTAAATATAATTAATAAAAGTGTAGTAGTGAAGTATAATAAAGCGTACATTTTTTTTCATGTTGGTTCTAATAGGTATTGTTAATGACTATAACTAAATATACACAGATACTGTAGGAGAACTAAATTAGATTGCATTGAAATTAGTATGCAAATGGACCCTAAAATTCTTGTGAAGTCACATACAGAATATCTGCAATGTCACCATGGAGATGCCAAATATTAGTATTTTGAGCTTCTCTCTGTTTGCTAGCTAGTAACAAAGATTATATCTGTCTACAAAGCTAAATTAATGGTTGTGTATCGCCTGTGTATACGGTCTGCATATGTATTATGCCATGTCACTTACTATTATTATTATTAATAACAATATTAATAATTAATTAGTAGTTATTAGTATTGAACCCTACACATCTTATTGCGGCACTAATGGAGAAGCAGTAAAGATAATTGATGATAATATTAATCATTTTTGTATAATTTTACCTGGTTATGATTTCTATTATCTTTTTTATGTAAAGGTTTACCTGTTCTTGTTTTCTCACTATTAAATATAACAGCAGTGGGGTATCAGGGCTAAACCCTATTAAAGAGGCTTTTGTGAGAAGTTTCTCATGCAGTAAAATACAGGGCATGTAATGCACTTCTAAGGGACGTCACTGACGTTTGACATTAGAAATGAATATATGGGGGTGGGGGGGGGGGGGTCTTCTGTTGCTAGGTAACAGAGGTTGCAGACATTGTTTGTTGGTGGGGGGTACATTCGTCATACCTGACTGGAATGCAATGAATACGATCTCTTGTACTTTTATTCTCCCTCTGCTGTTATTCCTGCCTTTTCCCAGCATATCAATATATGCTTATTCACAGTAAAGCTGTGGTCCTCAACCCTGGTCCTGGGTATCTACAGTACTGCGCTGCATGGTTTAGATGTCTCCCTGCTCCAACATACCTGATTCAAATGAATTGCCGTTATAAATCTCTGCAGAAGCCTGATAATGATCCATTCATTTGAATAAAGTGTAATGGAGCAGGGAGACATCTAGAACAGTGGTTCTCAAACCTCCCTGCTCGTGACCCCCAAAATAACAGTGCCATAGACTTCCATAGACCCCCGGTAGAAGCATACAGCTATAATATTATTTTATTGTATTTTAAGATACTGTAGGCTAGAAGCAGAATGCATCAAAATAATGTACTGTATAAACTGTACAACTACTAACAATTCTGGATAAAATATGAGAATTGTAATCATTTTTAAATATTATTTTATTCCTGAAAGTCATCTCGTGACCCCAATCTCTGTGTCTTGCGACCCACACTTTTAGGAACCACTGATCTAGAACATGCAGAGCAGTGGTACTCAAGGACCAGGGTTGAGGACCGCTACACTGAAGAGTTCCAATAAGAAAGAGGTACTGTTCTGCCTTGAGTATGTCTTGCTATCAAAGCTTAAGCCTTGCTCATATTCAGGCCATTCTTTTCCTTAAAAGGTGGAATATTTTGAAGAACATCTATATTGTTATATCTACTGTATACTGATATACATTATATAACGTTTATTAAATCATTTATTTTAATATTTATATTGCATGTTTAGAATGCAAAAAAAAATAGTATTGAATGGAAAATATGAGTTAATGTATATATTCTCTGGCTACTATTCATGTGACAGACAATTACACCAAAATTATTTTTGGTCTGGTGTGGGATACTCATTCAGTGGCCATAAATCAATAACTGTATATGTTTAGGTGACCAATATTGAAAGAATAACAGTTGCGTTCAAAGTGGTTCAGAGTAAGCACTGATTGAAACAGAAATGTTATGTCGTGCAGATGCATATGTTTGCATACAAATGTAGTTTGTCTTGTTTTTGTGAAATATAACCTAAACAGAAAAATTGAGAAGAATACAGTTCTGGAGGCAGAGATGGAGAGAAATAAATACACTCAGCAATGACAGATTTGCCTTTGATTTGCTAAGCCAACGTTAGTCATTATGAATGGCTCTTCTTCTGGCACAGAAGTCTCTAGATAGTAGTTGGCAGGATTCTTGACCCAAATGATTCACACAGTCCGATGGCTGTGGCTTGTCAACTATGAGTAGTGCTCATTATGGTCAGGCCACATCATGGCCGTGCCAATTCTCTGCCAAATGTTCAGTGCGTACCCATGTGAACTGTGTGATTGATGGATATGGACAAAGAAATGGCAGAAAGAATCGGTTTAAGCCTTAAATATTTCAATGTGCCTTAAACACGCTGATGTAACCATGCTTACAAGAATATTTTTGATGATTGATGATGATTATTTGTATTAAAATATTCTTATATTCACACCAGTTTTTATTTTACAGTTGTATACATTCTTGAAACTACTGTGTGTTCACTCTTCACAGCCAGTATACAACAGCAGTCTATTGTAGACCTAAAAAGATTAAAATATTTAATTTCCTAACTAAAAACCAAAAGAATGGATAAAGCATAAGCATGGGTTTGCATATTGAAGTGCTTCGGACGGATAGAGTCAAGGCACACATCCCTGCTCCTCTGCTTGCCAACCTGGACCCCCTACAGGTCTGCAGATGACCCTGTAGCCTTCACAGTTGTGCACTCAGCACCTTTGTGCTCCCCTAGCTCATCATCAAGCTCAGAGATGTAGCCCTGACAGGCAGAGCCCAGGTGGTACATGCAGGCAACATCACCTCCTCCTTATTGACTCCCAGCAATGGTGCCCCACAGAGCTGTGTGCTCAGACCCCTGTTGAACTCACTGTTCACGCACGACTTGCATTGGCCCACAATGCACCTTTGCTGAGGGCGACAAGAGAAGGTAAGAGCCCTGGAACCCCGGTGACGGGACCTCGACGCCCAGAGGTGTAGGAAGAAGGCTAATTATGTACAACAGTCACAAACTGTTTGCACCATCTGGAAAAGGATAAGCCATACAGGACTTATATATGTAGACCGGAACCAACAGGTTCAGAGACGATGTTTCTTTCCTCAAGGCAACAACTGACAGAGCAATCACTTTACTCAAACATCACTTTATTTCACTTCTTTTTATGTTACATTCTATTGTAAATAATATGGGAATCACACACGTTGTATATTTGAATAACTGACTTACACTTATGTACATTTATTGCTGGCTGTCTTGTCTCTGCAAGTGTGACCTATGACCAAGCACTTTATCGCCTTTCATTGCTGCTGCTATTTTTATGCTCTTTGTTTTTTTTTTCTTTTATATTCTTGGGATTATTGGTGACAGTGACATAGAGAGAGAGATAGAAACTACATTTTAACACTGTGCGCGCACACACACACACTAGTCAGCAGGATATCTGCTGTCCAAACCCTTTGCACTGCTTAAATCCACGGCACTGCTGAGAGCAGAGCGCTACTAAGTAGTGGACCTTGCTGATACAGCTCTAATCAAGCTCCAATAAGGCATCCACACTCTATCAGCACATTACCTCTGGCTCTGGTGCTTTCTGCTGCTAATTCCAGATACATATGTTGATGCGATTGCTCTGACTAAGAACAGCAAGCCGTCTGCTGCATCAACAGCAGCACGGCATTAGAGCTGGGTCTAAAGCACAGATAGAGTACAGTACATGCTACTTTACACCACTTAGGCACTGCTCTATGGCAGCTCTGGAGAAGCCTGTGAACGAGTTATGTATACAACATTTACACACGTGAACGCAAACATGCATCAGCTACACGAACACACTCCACGGATCTCAACTTGAGCTCAACAGTGAGGCCTTGTTCTGAGGGCCAGAGCTGTCCACAGTGATTCCGGTTTCCGTCACATCCACCCACTGCTGCTCGCATGCAGTCAGTTCTCCTCTGTCAGCAGAGCCAGTCATCACTGTGTGACAGGCTAAACAGCGTCTGATGAGGTGAAAAACGCATCATACGGCAATTCAAAGCAGAATGACATTGTTGTCAACACGTGGGAAGATTCATTTGGGGAGTTTCATCACTGCCTGTTATGGTAGTGCTACCTGTACTGTTGGAGGTAAAAGCAATGGATAGCACATGGGCTAGTATGCATGCACAGTACCAACTTCAGGACAGACATTAACCACACTTACAAACCATTATCTCTGCTTCCATCTACAGTAGGTTCAGAGACAGTTACAGTACTGTATATGCCTCCTGGCCATAAGAGTGCTATGGTCCTTTACTGTTAAAAATAGACACAATTATGCACAGTTTTGTTTTTGGAACAACTACACACTATGAGTTTCCAAGTTTGTCTATTAAATACACAGAGCAGCAATGAGTGGTAAAGAAATGCTTGGTCACAGCATACACTCACTCTGCAATACCCTGAAATAACCCCTGTGTAGAATATGAGATTATAGGCTATATCTCATCTTTCTTTTGTGCAGGGTTGTAATTTCACTACTGTATGTATACATCCACGTACAATGGTGAGTTCTATGTAATACCGACTTCATCACTTACCACATGGACCATTACCATAACACTGTCACACAGGGCATCACTGGGGTATGAAGTACATTTGAGGCTGAGGTGATAACGGGTGTTCAGAAGTGAAATGGCTATAATAGGTGTGTTCATCAGCAGGTACAATGAAGAAAGGTGTAGAATCGATTGAAACACTGAAGCCACATGGGGTTTAGCTCAAGATCAATGAATTATAAACACCATTTTATTTTATGTTTTATTGGTGCCAATAAGGCTCCATGTGACCATATTATATAAAAAGCTGTTGTGTTCTAGATATTATTCTCTAAACAGGTGCATAATTTGCTTAAAAGTACAAATAGTCAAATATATGAGTTGGATACTGCTGTGTTCATTCTCTTTAACTATAACATAACCCCTACTTGCATGTACAGCACAGTATTGTGCTTGCTACAGTGTACAGTACATTTAACCCTTGTGATGTCCGCAGGGTCAAAATTACCCTAATCACTAGCGCTTTGTGGCAGATAGAAGGTGCTAAATCTAAGGTGCACTGCTAGCACAAGGTAAATAGGAGGGTTAAAAGGCACAAAACAACACATATACATAAAGAAATAATTAATAAAGAAATAAATTCACACAGTAATGATAATAAAAAGAACCATACAATCATACACAATCAGATGGCTCCGCCTGGTGGTTCAAGACTATATTTTAAGGGCGTCACAAGGGTTAAAAACGTTTCATTCAAAAGAGACTATTAGACATTTATTTGGCATATATGGTAATAATGAATGGCTGAATATCAGGCCCGAATTAGTTAATTTTGATTTGGTTTTATTTGTGTGGAATTTCACAACAATAACATAAAAATAGAATGAATAGCGCCATCAATAAAGGCAGTGACAATAACATTAAGTAATTTGGGGCATACATTTCTGTTATTATTTATACAACACAGTAAGAAACCCAACATTTGTACAGTTTTCTAACTCACTTTTACAAAAGTCAGTGTTTGCAAGCTGCAGTAAAATAAACACACTGTCCTGACACACATCTTGAAGCTGCATTGGATAAATTGGCAAATGAGCGCTCCCTTTGATCAAAGATAAAATTACACGTTGATTGTGTTGCTCCCCTATAACCTCAAAGTTCCATGTGAGCATGAAAGTGCACATGGCTGCAAGGGGCAGAGAATAAGTTGTGTCAATATGCTCTAGAGAGGGAGGAGTACAGAGGAATGTAAACAGGCTTTTCCCAGGGTGGCAAGGCTGAGAGTGTCTATTTTCCTTTAAAAGTTAAAAAGAGGTTTGTAAAGATAAAATCTAATAGTGATATGTTATTCCATTAAGATTTAAAATGGGAAAAATCTGGATCAAAGGGTATTCCTGTAGCATAAAAATATAAGCTATTCAACTTTTGTTATTCTCAATAGCCAATAGATAAATAGATAGACAGCTTTGTAAATTGTTAATAAAATAAAATAATTTCAAAAGTGAATATTTTGCCCTTGTTACACACTGCACATCAAATGTAGAAAACATAGATTGGGAAACAGATGTTTTCATGTTCCTTTGATACTTAGAATGTATCAATACAAGGTGCACACCACCATTTTTATTCATCCATACTCATATTTATGAATGCTTGAACCACTGAAACATTTTGTCACATACTGTAGCTGTAAAACTGAAAACTGTATTATTAAATAAAACCCATAAAAGCAAACTGTATTAAATGATCCATACTTGCTAAACACATTTGATGAATATGCTATGTTACGATCACTGTTATTATTAATAAAAACATTTGTAACAGATTTACTTTTAGCAAAATGTTGCCTGTATGGGCTTTAATAATACAGAAATGTGTTAACTTCTAGTGGAGAAGCTTGTGGCTTATAGGATCTTCAGTCCGATTACACTTACAGACAACAGGAGAACACATTCATTTAAATAAACATAAACAGACATTTACATCACACTTCACATGGATAATATTTTACACACACTAACATATATTTGCTCACGTCAACTCCAGCACAAACATTTCACAGTGTGTTTGAGTCCATAAAGCGAGGGCACATCTGAAAATATCCAAACCAAAGTATAAAAGCTACATGGAGTTCAGTAAACCTCCGAGCCCAGGGTGGTGATGGGTCAATCACACATAGAAGAAGCTACATAGTTCTCTGAGATTAGCACATCCCTGCAGGAGCTGTGTTTGTGTACGTACAGTACGGTACTCTATGTGTGTTTGTGTGCATGTACTGTATGTGGGTGGGTGGGTGAAAACAGGAGAAGGTTGCTACAGTATTTGGTAATAAACATTTCAAAATGTAAAGGAAGCATTTCAAAATGTGTACAGTAGGTTCATGATTGTTGCTACAAAACTGTACGCTTGTCTTTCCTTTGCAAGTAGGAACAACCGCTGGTGTGAACTATTCAAATTAGTTTTACAGCCAATTGTTTTGAATTGGTTTTAAAATCTTCAGCTCTTCTATAAATCATTAAATGAAACAAAGGAAAATTAATTAAATCGAAACCTTAACTCTGCACAAACTCTACAGACTGAATTAAAAAGGAAACAAATGCAATATTCCTCTTTATAATTGATAACTCTTAACTGTAAACAAAAGCACTTGTGCGTGTTGTCCGGTTGTGCTCTCCATACAACGCCTGACTCACAACAATGAACGCAGACGAACACACCAAGTCCTGAATATAGAGAGCCCATTATCACCCTGTTTATGTGTGGGGGTCCAGATCTCGAATCACAGGCTCTCTGGTTAGGTAGGTAGCCCAGTAGACCAGGTTGAAGCTGCCAAACAACACAGGGAACGTGATGCGGGACATGCGGTCTATCTTGCTGACGCTGTTGAAGGTCTTCTTGTTCTGCTCTGGCTTGGACTCGGCTTTGGCCCTGTTGGGCTCCACAGTGGCGGACTTGGAGATGGTGGGCAGTGTGGAGTCCTTTGAGATGTTGGGGGCATAGTTGGCCACAGCCACAGCATAGGCATTGTTCTTCTTCATGACCGACGCTTCCTTCTTCTGCAGGGACAAAGGCTAGTCAGTCGACCTTTCAGATCAGCTACTACTGTACTACTGCTACTGTGTCTATACCATTCTTCTACATACATCTATGGGCTTTAAGCACAGTGCATTTGTGATACTGTATCTTGCGCATATTTACACAGTAATGTCCACAAGACATTAAACCTGCTTAGTAGGATGCATGCTCTTTGGTGTAACTACCTTGTGCACACAGAACCAGAATCTATTGAAACCAGCTTAATGGTTATTTAGTAAATCAACACATAAAACATATAAAACGAATTCAGAATCTTGAAAGGTGGGTTGCTTGTAATATGCACTACCTCCTGGCAATAATATTCTGTGTTACTGGCAAAATAAATGACAATTACAGTAAACAGAGTCTTCAGACAACCACATACAACTAATTGATTCCACTATTGATCCCCTCAGAGGATCCTCAGAAGAAACCAGAGTAAAGAAGCAGGACATACTCTACAGATGATATAAAGCTGCAAGTGAAAAACAAACTAATTCATGGGCAACTCTACCTTATCATTGACCACACTCTTTCCATCCCAAGCCCAGCCTCGCTTGGTGAAATAGTTGACAGTAGCAAACTCGATGAGAGCAGAGAAAACAAAAGCGTAACAGACCGCAATGAACCAATCCATTGCCGTGGCGTAGGCCACCTTTGGCAGTGAGTTACGGGCACTGATGCTCAGGGTTGTCATGGTGAGCACTGTAGTTACACCTACACAAAGAGAGAAAAAAAGGTCAGGAATGTCTGTCATACAGTATTTCAAGTTAATTAGAAGCTCTGACATGATAAGATGAAGAATTTTTAATTTTGAAAGCTTTTGAATAAAAAGCATTGTTAAAGGGAGTGTATGGAACATGCATGGACTAGAACATACATACACTTTCAGAAACATAACCAGAAAATACATATTTTGTTTATGTAATGTTTTGGATGCTGGCTAGAATATATA
>JAODUG010014809.1:0-23697 GCA_027564795.1 Aphredoderus sayanus | reverse complement strand
CACCTTATCGTGGTGGAGAGGTTTGTGAGTCCCTGTGAACCTGAGAGCTGTGTTGTCTGGAGCCTCGTGCTCCTGGTGGGGTCTCCCAAGGCAAAGTGGTCTCAGGGGAGGGGGCAGACTAAGAATGGTTCACAAGACCACTCATGGAAGAGAACAAGAGAGGAAGAGTTTACCATGCCCGGAGAAAGCCCGAGGCCCCCGTCTGGAGCCAGGCCCAGAGGGAGGGCTTGTCGGCGAGTGCCTGGTGGCCCGGGTTTGCAACGGAGCCCGATCGGGCACAGCCCAAAGAAGCAACGTGGCACCGTCCTCTCCATCCTGTCAACTGACCACCATCTGGTGGTGAGTTGGGTCAAGGGGTGGGGTAAGACTCTGGACAGACCTGGTAAGCCCAAGTGGGTGGTGCGGATTAAATGGGAACGTCTGGAGCAGTCCGCAAGATCTTCAACTCACACATCTGGCAGAGCTTTTCTGGCAGATGTGTTATTTGCTCAGGTTGGGGTCATTGAACCTGAGTGGAAAATGTTCAAAGCCTCCATTGCTGAAGCTGCAGTGGAGAGCTGTAGTCTCAAGGTCTTGGGTGCCTCAATGGGTGGTAACCCTCGAACATCATGGTGGACACCAGTGGTCAGTGGTTATCCTGGAGGACTCCGGAGGCAGTTGCAACGTACCGATGGTCACGAAGGGCTGCAGCCTCTGCTGAGAAAGAGGCAAAGCAGTGGGTGTAGGAGAAGTTCGGAGAAGACATGGAGAAGGACTTTCGGTTGGCACCAAGGTGTTTCTGGAAAACCTCCCGCCACCTCGGGAAGGGAAAATGGGGAACCATCCAAGCGGTGTACAGTAAGGATGGGACGCTGTTCACGTCAACTGATGTGGTAACAGTGCGGTGGAAAGAACACTTTGAGGAACTCCTGAATCTGACTAACACACGCCCTCTATGGTAGAGGGACAGTTGAAGGCTGGGGGATCATTGTTAATTTCTAAGGAGGAAGTCACTGAGGTATTCAAACAACTACACAGTGGCAAAGCCCCAGGGATTGATGAGATTTTTCCAGAAATGCTGAAAGCTCTGGGTGTGGAGGGGATGTCGTGGATGTCTCTTTAACATTGCGTGGAAGTCTGGGACAGTGCCAAAGGAGTGGCAGGGGTGGTGGTTCCCCTATTGAAAAAAAAAAAGGGACCAGAGAGTGTGTTCCAATTATAGGGGTATCACACTTCTCAGCCTCCATGGTAAGGTCTACTTCAAGGTACTGGAAAGGAGTGTTTGGCCGATAGTCGAACCTCATATCGAAGAGGAACAATGCGGTTTTCGTCCTGGTCGTGGAACAACGGACCAGCTCTTTACTCTCGCAAGAATCCTGGAGGGGTCTTGGGAGTATGCCCATCCGGTCTACTTGTGTTTTGTGGATCTGGAGAAGGCGTATGACCGGCTCCCCAGGGAGATACTGTGGGAGGTGCTGAGGGAGTAGGGTGTGAGGGGTTCCCTTCTAAGGGCTATCCAATCACTTTACGCCCAAAGCAAGCGCTGCGTCCAGATTTTTGGCAGTAGATCAGACTCGTTCCAGGTGGGTGTTGGTCTCCACCAGGGCTGAGCTTTGTCACCAATCTTGTTTGTGCTATTCATGGACAGGATATCGAGGCATAGTCATGGTGGGAAGGGATTGCGGATCGGTGATTCTTTTTACAGACGATGTGGTCCTGATGGCATGACCTGCAGCACTCACTGGATCGGTTCGCATCCGAGTGTGGCTGGGATGAGGATTAGCACCTGAAGCCATGGTTCTCAGCAGTAAACCGATGGAGTGCCTATTAGGGAATGTAGGGAATGAGACCTTACTCCAAGTGAAGAGTTCAAGTACCTCAGGGTCTTGTTCGCGAGTGAGGGGACATTGGAGCGGGAGATTGACCGGAGAATCGGAGCAGCGGGAGCGGAATTGCAATCGCTTTACCGCACCGTTGTGACGAAACAAGAGCTGAGCCAGAAGGCAAAGATCTTGATTAACTGGGCAATTTTCGTTCCTACCCTCACCTACGGTCATGTAGGTTGGGTCATGACCGAAAGAACAAGATCGCGGGTAAAAGCAGCCGAAATGGGTTTCCTCAGGAGGGTGGCTGGCATCTCCCTTAGAGATAAGGTGAGAAGCTTGGCTAGGGTTAGGGTGAGATAGGGTGAGATAGGGTGAATAGAGCCGCTGCTCCTTCACGTTGAAAGGAGCCAGTTGAGGTAGTTTGGGCATCTTTTAAGGATGCTCCCTGGGCGTCTCCCTAGGGAGGTGTTCCAGGCACCTCCAACTGGGAGGAGGCCTTGGGGAACACCCAGGACAAGGTGGATAGATTATATCTCCACACTGGCCTGGGAATGCCTCGGGATCCCCCAGTCAGAGCTGGCTAATGTGACTTGGGAAAGGGAAGCTTGGGGTTCCCTGCTAGAGCTGCTGCACCCGCGATCCGACCTCGGATAAGCAGTTGAGGATGGATGGATGGATGGATGGATTGTTAAGCCTCTGCATTGACAAGCAAGTCTCTCACTATTGTTACTGAGTTTGAAGTTCTTGTTTGCTTAACCCTCCCGCTGTCCTATGGGTCAAAATGACCCGGTGCACTCGCCAGTAGCGGGCACCAACCACAACGCGGACATATTACATGCCGCAGTTGGCTCCCTCTGCTGGTCTGCTGAAATGCCTTAGGACAGTGTTAAAGGATGTTGCCATTCTGAAAAGCACAAAAGCAAAATGATGAAGGGCCATGGATGAAAGTTTTAAATTGTCTATGAAAGCATAGAAAGGGACTAGACCCATTGCTCTTTTACATAAATCTGGCAAAATGTGCCTAGTTTCTTTAGCCTATAAACCGCATGTGTCTTTTCTCAAAAGGAAATCCTTATAGAGCATGTGTACAATGCACAGAATTTTGATAGGGCTATGATATGATAATTGACAGGAGACATGGGCGTTGCCAACAGAAGCATCTAGGGAACTAATTAATTATCATGGCTAATATCTTATATCCTTTGAACTGTTATGGGGAATCAAGTGTGTACCAGTTGACAAACTTAAGGAAATTGAGAGGAATATGGGGAAAACGAAGAATCAATCAATCAGTGGCAGCAAGTCAGTTTACCGCTAACATAGTGCCTCTCTGCGGACCATTTTTAAATGGAGTGCTTGCCATTATGTTTCAACCATTGATTAAATAAGGGTCCTATAATGAAGATGCATGGTCGCAGCGGAACTATTTATCCAATACATCAGCTGCTGTAATTCATACCTCAATCTTCATTGCAGCCTTCTCAACACGAAAGCCTGTCACTCTGGAGAGGATAAGGACCTGAGGGACCCTACATGATTCATTATTTAGTCCTGAAATGAAATTCCCAATACGGAGACATCCCGGCCATTCACTCTATTTGTTTCATAGTACATGGCGTATATTCTGATATGTTAACTCTCCGCGCTATAGAATGTGCTTTTTATTCTTAAGCAAGACCAGACTTTTAAGTATTCAGTTTTCATAGAACATCATACAGTTGTCACTGTGGTGGAAAAACAACATGTAATTTACCACATACGCCTCCCCACCCAAACCCAGAAAAGTGTTCTAAAGACAGCAGGCAAAGCAGTTGGCTAATTAGCTAAGTGAAATACTTCAGAAGAAATGTTCTACTTCCACTCTGACAACAAATGTTAACTATGAATTGACCTCCCAAATGATGCTGTGACACTTATAGCACAGATATCAATTGAAACCGTGGAGTCAAAAGCTACTTGTACGCACTTCAATACGTTTGTACAGCAAGAACATTTCCTTTACTTACCAGTGTGTATGGGAAGTTTGGTATGAGCTACAGTGTGCACTGTAGCTCATACCAAACATTTTAGAATGTGCGGCGTGCTCCACTTTTCAGCCTATTGACAAGTCTTTCAAGTGCTCTCTGAGATATTACTTTTGCAACATCTTGACTTTCAGAATCAATCCCCAAGCCTAGACTTGAGGCAAGATGTCCAGTCAAGGATTGAGATATTAACTTTTGAAAATGGCAACATTTCTCAATAATTCCCTGGCCTGCCTTAGGAAAAATCAAAGCCCTGTGATACATCTTGCCCTATTTATATACAGTATATGGCAACGCCCTCAAATTAAAAAGATTGATGGTGGGCTAACTTCTTTCACAATGTGCCCACACCTACAGTAGATGTTCATTTATGTGATGTCACTCAGAAAGGAGCTGCTGCTGAAATGCAAAGATCACGTACAACACAAGATACATAAACCCTCTTCATTGATTCCTACAAGGAGAAGGGCTAGCAATTAAAAGAGCCCAATTACCAGACACATGCAGATGTGCAGTGAACCCACACATATTTCCCAACACGCCACCCTACCCTTAATACACCCACTCCCTCCCCCTTGTGCTCATCACCACCACCCACTTCGCAGCATAGATATTCTTTTAATTATTTAGAAGATACTTACTGGTTTACTGAATAAATGGATTTAATTGAACTGAAGATGCTTTCTCTAATGTCCTGCCTGAGGGTTCCTTTGGCCTTCAAAATCTCCACGAAATACTGTGAGAAATGAAGAGAAAAGAGACTAAATTAAGTGTTTTTTGTTGTTTTATTTTTCCTCCCCGGCATTGGTATTAATAAAGGCTCTCCCTATCTAGAACTGGGCTGTCACCTCTGATTGGATCCCCTTGAGACAAAAGAAAACATCCTATGATAAGAAGTGCTTGCACCACTGAGATCTCAATTAGTCTCCCAACATGGAGAGGAGATGCAATACCAGGTCGCCAGAAGGGGAACACATGGCTGTGTGGAGCCTACACGTCCACAGAGAACAGTACGAGAGCACCGTGGGGTTCACACACACACACGTGGCTTCTAACCCTGCGGCTCGCGCTACTCTGGATGTCATGCGGTGACAGACCTGGTCCACTGCTGTAATGCACAAGTAAATGCAAACGGATGTTGTTTGCGCGCTGGCACCGATAATAAACAGGGGACAGCTGTGCTGGTCTCAAGTCATTTGAAGTGAAAATGGGATTAGCAAATTGAATGTGCATTAGGCCTAAAATGGATCCTAATTACACCGAATGGCTGTAGGGTAGATGTGTATAAATGAGAGTGCATTAGTTGCTGCAGGAGGCTGTTTTATCTGTCCGGTCAAAGTGCTACTGTCAATGGCAAAATGTTTCTTTGTTTTTGTTTTGGGTGTGGTTTACCTAACGCCTGCCACAATCATTTAGTACTCTCAATAGTGTCTTGTCTCAATATGGTAAACTATGTATATAATTAACTGTGTCATTGTGCTCAGTGCAGCAGATGGCAACTTCCAAAACTAATTCAAAATGGAAGCTGCCTAGTTTGTCTTCCCCACACTGTTTTCTGGCAGCATTGTAGTGCAATCCAGGCTGTTAAGCCTAGACAGGCATTATTTGTGTACAAGTTGTGTTGTTCAATAGTTTTAAAGCAGAATTACTGTTGTTGCACGTGTTAAGTACAGTAGTCACCGGAAATACAATAGACCTACGGTCGTCACAAGCTCCAGTTGCTCACAGTAACGTTGCTCTGACTGGACCAGTTCGTGGGCACTGCGGCTCCGTTTTCTTTCCCAGCGATCCCTCTGCTCCTGAATGCTGTTGCTCCCAGCCAGACCCGATGGAGCAGGAGAGAAGCTCATGGCCACAGAGGAAGAGAAGGCTGCAAAAATGCACATAAGCAGACAGAGCTGTAAAGCTGCGTATCTAAAACACCCCTCGGAGCAATGGTGGTTTATTAAAAGGGAGTGGGCGTGACTTCTATGGTGGGAACTGATTGGACATTTGTGCGACTAAGTAATACTGTAGCAGGAAACGCTTGCATGACCTGCTGTAGAGCTCTCGTCAAACCTTCGAGCTCCACCTGTGAACCCTCCACCCGATTAGTGTCCTTTACGCACCAAGCGACACTTTAACCCCTGCTATGTCCCTGCTGGGGACACTTTAACCCCTGCTCAAGATCACTCAGTCGCTACCTTATTGTAAACAAGAGAGACTGATCAATGTGAAATAGATTTCTGTCATATAGAGAGAGCCTAATAGAGGTGTGCTCAATCAGACTAGTCTATGAATGCATGAAGCTCTGCTTTAAAGAGACTAATTCAGCTCTGCTTTGCACAATGTGAAAACATTGACTTGGAAATGTAAGTGTTGTCAGATAACAGATGGCACTGTCACAGCATCAGAAAAAGATTACCAAATTAGCTAGTGAATCCAGGTACACTTTCAAAAACCTACAAATGCGCTTATATGCCTACATAACTTTTTAATAACAGCATTACACTTACAGAATATTGCATCAGCTGTTACATATTCCTTAGACTTTAGAGACATTTGAGGATAATGATGTCATGCTAGTGGGGTGGGGACGCCAATTACTGTTTTAACTTTACAATGATGAAATTTCACCTAAAGTAAAATAATAATTAAATAGAACAATAGAATTCAGCCTAGTTTTATAAACTTGCAAGGATGTTTAATATTCTTGTATATACACAAAATGTACAGTTGTTTACAATTTGCTGCTGTACATTGACATTTTGTAAAACGACAGCACCTCTCTGAGCTGAACAAATACACAAGAATAGGCTACACTTCTGTTGGTAGCAACAAATGCTATATAATATATAATGTTTGTATAATTCCAGTGTAAGAAAACTGACTCACCTTATCCGCGTCTCCTTTTCAAAATCTCAACAAGGCGCTCTTTTCAGTTGAGCTCAGTTCTTCCGGGTTGTACGTTTACGACGATTGGCTAATCTACATCTCACATGGGCGTGGAAAACACGGCCCAAATACAGCGAGAATATCTGCTGGTATAGAGAATGCGTGGATGTCATTCATTCAGTAATTCCAGCAATTTGCAGTAACCAGTAACAGGTAACATTTTCGCATTGCAATCTCTCTCTGATTATCATTATTGTGAGACAGTTTTCTCAAAGTAAGCTACAGTTTACGCTTAGTGTTAAGATTCTTAATTTACAACAAGTAGGCCTACTGGGATTTAACTCGTGATGATAATATTACCACCTCCCTGAAAAGAAAATATATCTCAGCAGTTTTAAGTTAATTATACATCGTTGTGGGTACAGTACGTTCAAGTGATTCCCAATAATAATATATTGAGGCAGATGGATTTAGCATGAAACCCTCAAGGAGTGTAACATAAAAGCCAAAATAAATAAAAAATATATACACTCGACTTTATTTTCTTAACATGTTTACAACAACCCCATTATAGGCATATTGCTTGAGTGCTGCTTCCAGCCGACAACACTGACCTCTAGTGTTAGGAAAAGTGCCTTTCTATAGAATGAGAGGGGTGGGGGTGAGGGGGAGGGGGCAGTCAATGAAATTTTTTATAGAGGTTTGTATTATCAAACATCGGAACATTGCTTATCGTTTGGGGGTAACATAAAAATAAAAATGAAGTAACCACACTACAACTTACATAAGCCTATTGAGTTATCCTGATATATATGCTACAACTTTTTAATGGTATCCTACCTGATTGAATTTAAATTGTTGCGTCTTTGATGTCGCGTTGATACTGGTGCAGACATGTACAGTTTAATTCAATCTTTATTGTTTTCATTTTTACCTTGTTTCCAGTATGGTGTTATATTAATTGGCCCCAAAACAGACCGGTGCAAATTAGGTCTATTTTGCCCTCAAGCTACAGAGACACGGACAGTGTAAGAGACCACATGCAAAGGGTCTTTTTTATATTTATTTTTTGTACCTGAGGACAGAACAAGAAATGCAAGCGTCAATAATCTAGAGCAACTCTCCCAAGGTTTTTTAGCCCGTTGGTGATTTATTCATGCCAACTATTGCCAGAGGACTTATGATTGACCCCTGCACTTTGCAAAAAACTCCACAAGATGAAAGAATGTGATGTTGTCTTATTGAACTTGTGAGGCTTGCTTTCTCAAATCCGATATAAGCGGATTTAAAGTCATCCATTTTTCAACACCTCACAGGTAACATATAAAAGCTGAAGTTATCATATGAAACAAGACAACATACAATATGCATTAGAATAGTTTATTATAGTTAAAGTTATATATTTGTAAATAAATACAAATACATAGCAAGGAAATGCTGATGCTTTTTTCCAGAATTGTTTCACTTAAGTACTTACTGATGTTGAATGCCATCATCTAGGATGACAATAGTTTAATTTGTGTTATTAAAATGCTTCACTTCAAGCTCTTATGTTCTGAGTTGTTATTGACAGTGTTTTTGTCAAATAGAAATCATCCCGTCAAGTGTTGACACTTGAGTAAGGGGCTTCCAGAGTACTTACAAGCACATAATTGTAAGTCTTAATTAGTAACATTATAGCATGTTTTAGGGTGGGGGTCATCAGTTGTTTCATGATTTCTTCAGTTTCTTACACCCTACAGGTGTGACAATTTAGACCACATGCAGGGGTGGCAGGACAAACTAAAGATTAAAGCATGCATAGAATGGAGTATTAGAGAAAAACAGTGTTAAGGATGTTCAAAAGCAATTTGCTGTAATTGCCTATTGTCTACCATAGGTGTCCTTGATTAAAACTCTTAATCAGTCGTTTTCAACTCCACTACCATAGTTGTTATGCATTTTGGAGAACGGTGAGCTCATTAAAGTGAAATCACCATTTGGCCTTGGGAGGAAAAACTAATCACATGGAAACAAACAGACACACAAAATTGAGTAGCACTCAAATGTTTGAAGACCATCATAACAGTCATGTGTTTGCAAAACCCAATGGTTTTCATGGATAATGATAAACTGTCATGCCTGCAATTACCGATGGCAGGATTTTTATTTTATTTTGTGCGTGTCAATGAGGTCGGATCCTAATTGGTAGTCGGGAACGTCATCTTACTAAAAAGCTGTCGCTCAATCATAATTCTTTTTTTTAAATTGTGTGTTATAGAGACATGGTCTTAGGGCTCTACGCAGCCACTAAAAGAGGGTAGAAACTGCAACACAACATCAGTTTAGTTAGCCTAATAAAAATACCAACTCTTGCCTATGAAATGTGAAGTTTAATAGTGGCAGACATGGTCTCTCAATGGTCTTTGCCGGAATTAACCTGCTAGGCAATGAACATGGAAAGTTTCTTTCCAGAGTATTTTGTTATCTATGCACAGTCAAGGCTTTTAATGAATGTATATTTATATTTGCCCAAAATTTGTAGGTGAGTTAGCGCATATACAGTAGACTCCTTTTATTGTGTTGTATTGCGTGAGGTAGAGAATGCAATGAGTCTAAGAGCTCTGCATGAGGAGGAGTAGAGAGGAGTGACTCACTCTGCACTCAGGAGGGGGAGGAGTATGCACCCTCAGTTTCAAACCATATGTACATTTGAGTAATTCTTATTTAAATCTTTAAAATAACTAAATGTTACAGTACATTTACTGACTTATGACAAATAAAACCTCACAAGCTGCTGATCCTATCTTGTTAGACAACGTTAGACAAAACACTCGCGTGAATGTCGCTACAACAGTGTCTAGCCTGTATTTAAAGGTAGTGTATGCTGGGGTTGTCAAGATTCATATTTAACCTGCGTATGGACCTTTTTGGAAAAGTACTTGAAGTCTAGGCTGGATTATTTCAACAAGGCTAGTAACAACTAACAAACAACCACAGTAAACAGTAAACCTTGAGAGCCTTCTTATTTTTAGCTGTCTTTTATCTCGTTATAATTGGTTTATTCTCTAGAGGTGTTTTGTCTTTTATTTCAAAGCAAATCTCTTTTTATTCTTTGCAAAGGAGTGTGCTGATGTTGCTTTTTTTCCTCCCCAACGTTTTATTATCCCTGTATAGCTCCTGATGTGTCTATCATCAACCACCTTCATATGCTTCCAACAATAGACCATTTTACAATATTTCAATATTTGATGCTCAAGAAAAAAAAGTGCATTTATAAAGAATATCACTTCAATATTATTCTCCAGAATTCATTGTGAGAGGCAAACTGTAACCAGATGCTTTGTTACACTAACAAGTACCTTGAAGGAAGCTTAAGATGCAGAGGAGCATCAGAACATCAAAGATAATCTTTAAATACAATTTAGTACAGTTCATATGTTATTATTGGGTTTTGTCCATGTAATGCCATTATTTTACTTTAGTATACTTTTGTTAGAATTTAATTCAATAAAGTTGGTTGCTTTTATTGCATGTGTTCCAACTTAACAAATGTAAACTCTGGAAGCCCCAGGTCATATGGCCAAAGCTCTCTTACTTTGTTTAATTAATTGAATATGAGCCAAAGCTAATTAATATTATAAGAGCTTGTTCATATTTAATGTGCCTTATTTTGCTCCAGGCTCAACCTCCTGTATTGCTGTAATTCAAAGTATGAAGTACTAGTAGTGAGTACATGCATGGCCTCACAGAATGCATTACTTCTCAGAATGGTTAGTGCTAGACAGAGAACATTGAGAGGGGCAGTATGCCATTTGCTAACAGTTAATGTTAGGGATGAGGCTGCTTGACTGCTGCTTGAGTGCTACAGTTTAGCTTTGAAAGAGCTGATATGGTTTAAGTTATATCTATATCTATTAAGGTCAGCTTTATGTATTAATGGTGATTAATTGTTATTGATTTCATGACCTCTTCATACTACAATGTATTTTTACATGAAAGCTAAATGTATTTATGATTTAAGCCTAATGAGAAACTGAACTACAATGAACCATATCTTTTTTTTTTCTAAAGGGTTAATCAAACTCATAATTTGACTGAGAAATTAATCACTAAGCATTGCCATTAGTGATTTACAGTTTGTTGTGAACTTGTCTAATTTGGACGCTATCTGACCTGTCATTGTGGGCACAACTTAAATCCCCACATTCTTTCTGGGGGAAGTACAGTACTGTAGGTAGTTTGAAACGGTGTAATTACTTTCTGTGCATTTGTCACCAACCGTTAATAATTACCCTGGTGGATCAAGACATGTTAATGGTATGAACCGGCACAAAGATGAGAAAAACAGTGCCACATTTTTTTTTTCAGATATTTATTTTCACCATTCGAGTAGAGGCATTTGAATGAATGCTGATCTTTTAAAAGGCAATTACTGTCATGCTTCTTATAGCTGTGTTACACGTGGTCGTCTTAGAAGACGACCGTTGCTAATTAAGGGATTATAAAAATCATGATAACTTGTAAACACATTTGGAAAGAGTTGCCTGTGAGGTCTGTATTTCTTTCTATATTTTGGAACTTGCCTAATAGGATACAGTAGATTGGAAATTATGGAGCATGGGAACATCTTTTGAATGTTTTTTAAAGGTGTAAATACACACTGTGTGTAAATATGTATGACTGTGATTGGTTAGACCTTTGTGTAGAAAGTAACAACAACGTTAGCACAATTTAACCAAGAATAAACCTAAGGAACCCAAATGCCTTTCAAATTCACCCAAAATCACCATTGTGGCATTGTCTGTTTAAGATGTTTGCTTGACATTTGTACAGCAATTGTCAGGCCAAAATCAAAATTATTAGAATGGCTCAGTGGAATTTCAGAAAAAGTTCATTCATTCACATTCTGTATTCCTGACCTTTACCCAGTTTTGTATGCCAGTAAATGGCTTGGCCCATTTAGTGAATTGAAACACGAAACCACAATTCCTTATTATGAACAACACTGTCGGCCACTCGTTTACATCATGAAGTTCACAATATAGCTCTTTTCCTGCAGTTTACCAGGCTGTCGAGTCTCCTAGAAACTCCTCCTTTTTGCCTTGTGATTTTTCTCCCAACCCTGAAGTATCTCCCCAAAGCTGAATCCCCCAACGGCGCACAGAGCCTTTAAACTCAGCAGAGAGCCTATTTACCCACAAATTAAAGCACTGCATCGGTGTGGTGCAGGGATCCCGTGCCTGGTGAAAAACAGGGCAATTATTTGAAAGGAGTGAGCCCAGGGAATAGGCCTCATCTAGAGAGTGGGTGCAGGTTTCTCAAGGAGTGGGGGCTCTTAAAAGCTCCACCAAAAGTACGACACAAGTGCAGACTTAAAAAAAAAAGAAAGTAGGATATGTTGAGTATAAGGTGTAATGTGAAAGCCTTGCAGGTTCATTACATCATGGTGTAGATTGTGTGTTTCCGTATATGTTCTGGTATTGGTGTTTATGTGAGAGGGCCAACAGTTGATGCACTGCTAAGGATGGACAAATGGCAGTGGGTACTTATTTGTTTGCAATTTGGAATTGGGGTGAGGACTGGTGGACGCATGTATCCACCATCCATCTGGATGGTGGAAAGGAAATGGGAGCTAGGTTATATAGGCAATTGTGGCTTCGAAGGAATATAGTCTGTTGGGTGTGTCTTGACTTCACCCATCGTCACCATCCTATTCGACCGTCAACAACACCCAGTGTTCCATGTCTTGATGGAAGTTTCCCGGAAATGGGATGCGCAAATCTTCTCTCCTATACTGTACATGCATTCCCTTCGGAGGGCCTTGCCTTTGGGGATGTCTTCAAGATGGAGGCGTTGACAGGGATACTAGCGCGCTAAGGGAATGGCAGAACCTGCTGTGCTGGATGGTTGAAAGAGGAAGCTGTGCCATTTGATAAAGTTACTTTAGGCATGTTTCTATGCGGGCGCATCTCATTTTGACTTCTGCCAAAGCTTGTAGGCTATATTAGCCACAAAAGTTGCAAATGTTAGAAGCCATTTTTCATAGCCTGAAGCTAGCTGTAATTACAGTTTGCACTTCAGGAAAATGTGATTAAATTAGTACAGCTCACTTTGCTCTCATGAGTTCATGTTGCACTGTAGCCCTAATAATCGACATTCTGTATCTTTTAATAGAATGTCCATGGTTTTTAAGGTATGCACCTTCTGATTGTGTCTGGAATGAACCTTGTGGCTGAAATTAGTTTTAAAAACTTCTAATGTAAACAGTGAACTGTTGAGGACCATTGGAATTGGGTACAGGCTAGTCTAGTAGATAGGGTGGTTGAGACCGTCCCAAAGGAAGGTTGTGGGTTCAAACCTCAAACACCCCAACCAATCTGTAAGCTCCCTTGAGCCTAGAGATGTAACCCTATGCCTTAATACTATACTGTCAGTTAGGTTGGATAAAATATTTTGCTAAATTGCCTGAAATTGTATTTCTGCTGGTGGCAGGCTATGATGCAAACAAGGAGTGTACCTTTTAAAAAAAACACCAAACGTTCAACAGCTGTTGTGAAACGTTGTAAGCTAACATAAGACATAACATTTGTCTCACTCTTGTGTAGCATTATTCAACTTCTCACAGGTAATGGAATAAACCAAACACCATGGAAGTTATTCCCTGTCCCCTCTCCCTACTGTTGTGTCTACTGACCATAAAAATAGGGAGATGGAGACAGAGTAAATGCATTTGTGCTTGCATCACTGGCCTTTCCTTCCCATCCACTGATTTTTCGTTGACTGAAATTACATATCTGGTAACCTAACGGCCTTGTGTTCAGATAGCTTTTGACTGTAATAAATTGCCTCCTGAATTGCCGGCTCATAAATGGCTCTTAAATCGAGATCAGGAGTGGTCTGATGATGTTTTAATTGTAACTCGCAGAATGTATTAGCCGTGACCTACAGGCTTTTTGTGGCAACTTCCATTCAATATGTATGTGCGTTCAGACACCTTGGGTTTAGAAAGGTTAATTAACCTCTGGTGGTAGACCTTTTCTTTGCACTTAAGATGGTCTATGTCCTGATAGTGCCATTAACCCGTGCCCTAGCCTCTTAACCTCTACTATCATTACCAACGTAAAACACATTAAAACTGCCTTTTCTCCATATTGTGAGTGTGTGTATGTATGTGTGTTATGTATGTTACACTGATAATTTTATGTTTGCGTGTATGGTTTTGTCATAAATTGGCCATTCAGTCACAGTTTCTTAATCTGTGTATTCCTTTTCAGGGACATTGGGATTGGAGGCAGCTGCTTTTGGGTGCAAATGTGTTAACAGAACACTAAACTGCCCCTGAAGATATCTGCAGTTCTTGAAAACAAACACCTCTGATGTATAAATGGTAAGTTTATTATTATTTGTTGTTATTATTCACAGCAGTATTAGTTTACATGCAATAAATGAAATGTAAACAAACATGAGTCTACATGATCGTTAGTATGAAGGTCATTGGTAACTAAATGTATCCAAACACCAATTTAAGTAAATTGAAACTAAATTAATAACTGATGTGTGTGTGTGTGTGTGGGGGGGGGGGGAGGGGGGGGGGGAAACTGATGCACGGGAGATTACACACCCGCAATGTAGCAGATCATTATCACTGCAATGACAAAGGCAATATTCCTAACAACAAACCACAATTATACTTCAGATAAAAACTAAAGCTCCATTAATCACATCTTGGACTTTGGCATAGTATAAAATGACAACAGTATGCCTGCATTGGAATGCTAGAATGACAAAGGGAACATCACTCTGTTGGGAAAGAGCAGGGAAAAATACATTCTATAGTCACCAAATGGGAAAAGTAAAAACACATAAATGGGAACTATCAAATGCCCAATTTAAAGAACTTTCATATAGGGTAGAATTATGATGCATAATGCATATATATAGTACTAATTTAATTTACTCTTGTTTTTTAAACTTGAATGTTAACTTAAATGAATTTTGAAACATTGTGAAGTTAGAGTAAGTGCTAAATGGCAAACCTCGCCCCATCTCGCGTTTCTGACTGAAGTTCTAGTCCGCGTATCGAAGCTAATCAAATATGAATTGAAAGTACTATTAGTTATAGAAGTAGTATACATATAGTAAACTGTAGAAGCTAGTTATTGTTATGAGAGTGAAGGATGCTTAGACAGACAATAAATAAGAGTGTCAACTTCCCGGGTCTCCTCTGTGTATTAGAATACAGATGTCCACCCACTTAAAGCAACTGATACAAATAGTGACGCATGCAATGTGCATTTGAGAAAGGGATGAGGGAGTCAAATATATTGCACAGCAGCGCTCCAAAGGCTCTCCCGCTCTCTCGTACTACTTGCCTCGCTTTCTGTAATATGCTTAGTTACCATGGCAACAGTATTGATTAACACTTTTTCTGTTGTCTTAACTAATGAAGTATAAGCGCCTCTAAACAGTTACCGAGAGTACCAGTACATCACTTTTAAATGTGTAGGTGTATCTAATCTGAAAACATCTATGCTTGGTTTATCAGAGTGGGCGGTGTTGAGGAACCCCTGACATCAGAGATGTTAGTACCAAAAGCAACCCTCTACTTGACAGAATTTTTGATCAAGTTACAAAAACAACCTTGTAAAGATTGGCCACCACAGCAATATATTTGAGCATGAGATGACCTATTTTGTCTTGCTAAATAGCTACAGTACAGCTCTGCCTTTGTCTGTGCAAGCCACCATCTCGACCACCCGTGACGTTTTTTTTACCCTTTGACAGAATTCATTCAAACATTTCTGTCACCTAAAATAGGACACTATAGATACTAAAGGGCACTACATGCATTAGATGCCAATTATTGTCTGAGAAGCTTATGTAAAGCAAATAAATATCTACTGTAAACTGATCATCTGCTCAAACAGGTCAAATCCCCGGTTCTTTTTAGCAGCTCGTTCAGCATAAGTCAAGACAAATCCTGCCTGTAGCTAGGTGACCGATCGGTGCCTCTGCATGACAACGAGCTATGTAGGGTTGACTCATCAGGCCTGCAAAATCCCACTGCCAACCTTCACTGTTCATCTCCAACTATTACCTGTGAGCCGGCACCAAACACTACTGTAGGTCTTGGGGCTTGTTGTGGTTTGCTATGGGAAAACCGAAGGTATGTTTAGCAGGATTGCTTACAGTAGATTTCTATGAGATTGTCTTCCAGATAAAAGTTGTTGTTGGTTCAACCTACTTGTAAGCAACCTTAAGGAAGACACTTAAGCCTTATTTGCTCTAGAGGTGCATCTGAAACTGCAAATCCTGCCCCCCAATTAAATGGTGAAATTATATTCTCAGATACAGTACATTTTACCTATACTTTTCCAAAATCAGTCATTGTACTTAGAAGATCTTGGCAGGGAATTTTCCAATGCTTAACGATATACAGGCCCCACCCCTGGAAGACTTATCCTGAATGCTGTCTTGCTGCACCAAACCATCCGCATATTCTGTTCTCTAATCCCAATTGAAGTCCCGGGGGAGATGGGAGACCGAATCAAAAGAGACTCTGTCCCAGAGATGGGTGTGGGCTAGTGGGAGGGGGGTAAAGGCATGGCGGGGTGGGGGTGGGTGGTAGTAATTATTTTGAAGGGTATTAAGTCATCAGATTTACTTTGATCTTGATTGCATTGTGGAAGTCGTGCATAATTAATGGCGGGAGCTTATTAGGAAAAGATGATTAGGCAAATTACACAGGTGTCGGATGCATTTTTCATGATGAATTTTGCTGGGACAATCCTGTATTTCCATCTGTTCTGCTCCTATCAGAATGTCACTTCAGGGGAAATTAGAAAGACTGCACAATAAAAACAAAACCAGTCGGCCAGCAGAAAGAGAAAATAAACTAAAAGTACAGACTAAATGAGACTTAAGGGTTTTTGCTGAAATAAACATAAACAGGAGAATTGCCATTTTTAAAGGCATTCTAATCATCAGCAAGCTTATGGCAATTGGGACATAATAAGCTGGGTTAGCTTTAATGGCAACTGGGAATTTCATTTCATGATTATGGCCTTTGAAAAAATCTTTGTCCTTCAGTTATGTGTGGTCTGCGTTCACTCGGTCCTAAATATACGTAAGCTATTACTGCAGGTATAATTAAGGCTCACCTTTTACATTTGTTCTCATTATAGTGGGAAAAAGACCCTTATAAAGCATTCTGCCCTATGCTTTTTTGCTGTGATTTTTGTAAACTTTGGAAATTGGTGCCCAGACCTTCATTTCAGCAATTTAGCCATTAAACATTCTGCATTGATAAGTGTGAATAGCTATGACCATGGGCTACAGCTTTCATACACACACTGACACATTTTTCATGATGAGTTTATCATAGACGTAATGTACTAGATTAGACATTAGACATCTAGCACTTACAGTTCAAGCATAACGGTGGTTTAGTCACAAGGTGAAACAAAATGCTATAAAGAAATAAAGGCGGTTCTAGTTCTATGTATTAGCATACCGTTTTGGTTTCCTTTTTTGAATGGGTTCTTTTGACAGTGTGAACGCCTTATATGTGCAGCCACTGATGGATTAGCCCACCCATTCACTAGAACATAGTTGCGCACTCAGCGCATGAAGGCCAGGACATGTCTTGGAAATATATTTACATGAGGGCATTCTTCAAGCACTGTAATTTTGAGCCAATGAGCTGAGCCGAACATTCATGCACAGGGTCACACAGAAAATCGTACATTGATAACCCTCTAAAGAAAGTATATAACCACTGAAAGCACAAAATAGCTGTGTTTGAACATCCATCAATATCCATCAAGTGGAATAGTGTTCATTCTAGCTGCAGGTTTGCTGTTTGCTTCAACCAAGCAGTAACCACCAGCTGAAATCACTGAGAAAGTGCTTATGATGTAGTACTAGTAATGGCCACCTGCAGGCACTTGGCCAAAGCAGAGTAAATGACTGAATCAATGAGTCATTCAAATTCCATAGAAAATATTGGTTAAATGCTCTTCTTATAATGGACGTGATGGTGCCAATTCTGATAGTTAGACTTAAAACAAAGGGTATGTTGCACAACCACTCTGCGAGAGATCACATGATCCAGGGATTTAACCCTCCTGTTGTCCTCTGGGTCAAACTGACCCAACGCACTACTTCTTTGTGGCAGATATAAGGCACCAATTCTAATACTACAGCTTACACAGACATATGATGTGCACTGCTGGCACAACAATGTAGTGTTTGAGGACAACAGGAGGATTAAAAGGCATGAAAATAAATAAATACACACAGCACTGACACTAAAGAGAACCACAAGATCCTACACAATCAGATGGTGCAATCAGTTGGCAAAAAAAAAACAAAAAACAAAAAAACGGTAGTTCGTTTGAAACCCGAGGACAACAGGAGGGTTAAAAAAAATTACTTAATAGAGGCACTTGAAGCCAAACTCCAGGCCCCAAAATGTCTTTTCAGAAACCAATAGGTGACGTTACAGTCATTACATTCATCTTTTAAAGTCTGTGGCTTCAACCTGTGTTAAATCGCGATACCACCATGTGCTGCTATCTCCTCCCAATGTTATTGAGACTCCCTAAGGAGCACTCCAAGGCCCCCTCAGATCATTAGATTCTTATATGGTTTGGTTTTTACCTCTCTCACCTGCTCCTTCATTATCAGCCTCGCCATCATCTCCTCCCACAAGGTAATCAGCGACTCTTTCTGCGCTGCTTTTCTCAGGTGCCCATGTTTAGCTCTCGCCTCCGGTTAATAAGCTGCTCATTTATTTACACCGGATTTAGACCTGCGTTAAACACCCCGCAAAGTAACTATTTTATGTTGACAATATTTTGTGCTCCCACTCGACTGCTTGCGTTGCGTTAACGTGCCGCTCGGCGAAGGCTTTGCCGCGGAGTTCTTTTTTTTTTAAATCCTATTTTTTTTTTTTTTTTTTGCAAGGGAAGGTGACAAATTGTCAAGGCTCTTTAGCTCGGCAGGTGGCTTTTTTGTCACCCTGCGCGGCCCTCCCCCCTGTGAGTCCCGTTGGATAAAGTTGCAGTGAGGGTGATGAGGAGGCTGACAGATAGAGGGGTTTGAAGGATGGCTGCATGGACAGACGTTTGACCTGAGAGGAGAAATTGGATTTGGCTCCTGTCTCATGGCGCTGGCATAGGATGGCGACAAGCTCAGTAAACTACTCCCTCACTCCCTCTCTCTCTCTCTATCCCCACACGCGCTCGCACACACGCACACACGCACACACACGCACACTCGTCCATGCCATTTCCATTTCATTTTCTGCAAAGCATGAAATTAAAGCTATTTATAACTTGGCTGATAATTACATTATACTTACTCCATCGCGATTAGGTTTCTGGTTTTTATGATACAATGTCACAGCTTTAATTAAACCGTCTCCGGCTGCACGCTTGGCCGTCAGCGTTGTTTATTCACTCTTCACGTTTTGCCCAGGAGCACCGAAGACCGCCCCGGCCACCTGATGACATGCTTAACAAAAGGCCCGGTGATTGACAGCTCCACCGTGCATTAGCCACCTCATAGAGCCTGTGATTACTGTGGTAATCTGAATAATTAGAGGTGGACATGTCCGCACTTGTCAGCCTTAAGGGCGGACGGGGATGAAGTTTGACACGCGTCAACCGCTTCGCCTTAAAAGTGTCCCAGTGTCTGTTTAATAGCTAATTACATTACCAAACCTCTGTAACCTTGGAGGAACAAATGATTGAATTATGATTCAAAAAATCCTCCAGGGTGTACAAAGAAAGTTGCACTGCTACTTTTTTTATTTTTCTGACACGGGGCGACTGAAAAACGTGCCCTGTAGACGCTGTGAGGGCCTACCTTATGGGCGAGAAAGGAGGTGATACCTGAATAATTGAAAAGCAATATATACTCAATAATATATAGGCGATAAATAAAATATACAAGGTGGTCTTGATTAAGGTGTGTGTGTGTATTCCCTCCCCCGACGCTGACATGGCTTTGATTCGTGTTTCTGTGTGTACGCACCCCTCCTTCCTGTCTGTATTCAACATTTCCACTTTGTGTAGCGCACTTGAAAAGGCACGGCTTCTTGGCTGCAGGGGCGGTTGTATAGAAAGGAGCTAGAGGAACGCCTTGCCTATGGCGTTGGCTTAGGGCATTGTTGGAAGCAATGACCACCCTAGATGCTCATTCATGTTTCATAGTAGAGAGTAGAGAGAGAGAGTAGAGAGAGTAGAGAGAGTAGAGAGAGTAGAGAGAGAGAGAGAGAGAGAGAGAGAGAGAGAGAGAGAGAGAGAGACTATGAGGCAAAATGCAAGAATGGATGCTCAAGCAGGAGGGCAGTAATTAATACCGTGAGGATATTACTCTGTTTTTCCTCTTCTTGTTTTTGTTGTTTGTTTTTTTTTACCTGTCGATCGATTAAATCATGCAAAACACTCCTAATTATAAGGCTCCCTCCTGAATGATCTCAGGGCGAGCTGCAAATGTCACAGCTGAGTGTTTATGGCGCCCGCATTGACTCTTAACTCTGGAGACAGATGGAGTTGAACTTTGTATTCGGCTCTTCTTCCAAATTAGAGTCAGGAGATGAAAACGTCTGCAGAGAGTAAGGGCAGACACAGTGGTCATCAAGGCATTAACACGTAGGTATGAATAAGCAAATGTTTTCTCACTTGATACCACTGGGAAAGGTGGAAGGCTGTTAATGGCATCCCACTCGCCACCACCCGCTCCCGACGGGTGCAGAAACAATACCCTTTCAGGAAAAATGATTGACAGGTGACAAGCTGTCACACCAGATATTGATGTTTTTTTGGCAGCTGCTCTGACCAGAGCTGTGTCCCCCCTCCACCCCCTATTCACTGGTATTCTTTTATTTAATTATTTTCCCAGTGCTCCCCAGGAGGTTACGGTTGTCTAATAGTATGTATTCTAATAGAAAGTTAAGCGTATATCAATGTTTATAGTCTGTACATTTACCTGTATTTGTGCCAAGTAAGCAGGCACAGTCGCTACAGTAACTGTTTTGGTGTTTATAAAAATTTTAATAAATCTTAGATTATTCTAAGGTTGTATTTAATTTAGAACATTAATCCAAAGTGACATAAAGGAAGTACAATTGCATGAGGACCAGACCGTTCAGCAGGGCGTAGACCACCCTGGACATTAGTCCATCCTGCCCTTCCCATCATGGAAGGTCGACGCCAGAATATGAATCTACAACTTGTTTGTATAGTCTGAAGGAAAGCAGTCTAATGGCCTATGGCTATACTGCTACTTGAAACAGACCTGACAACAAACCTGTCCTAGCTCTTTCCAGTAGCGTACCACCATTTCACCACTTTCGAAAAGTTGTAATTCCTAGTCCTTTTTCTAAATTGCTAATGGATTGATCACATATGCATGAATTCTGGTGGAAGTGGGAACACTTTCCTGTAATAGATATGCTAGTCACAGCCTCTAACCCTGGAGACAGTATACAAAAGGGTAACGTAAAGCACAAACAGTACACATGGCCTTTAAAACAATGTTAAGGTGGACTCTGTAGTGCCCCTTAAGGCCAGGACACAAAAGGTTGCACACCTCTCTGTTGGCAGACCCCCTCGTAGCTTTGACAGTCTCTCAGTATTGTTCTCCCCCATTGGCTAAGCAGAAGACCACTACAGGTTTGTAGAAGTGGGGAGCCTGACCTTTTCTTATACAGTCAAGTGTGTGTGTGTGTGTGATAGGGAAGCTGATTGCTGGCCATGGATCACAAGCATAACTTTAAGGGTGAATAGTCCTCTGAGGCAAGGTTTTGCTGGCGTGCTGTCTTTTGTGGACATTGGGGGTTAATTACCAACAATAGCCGTCTGACCTTCTCACCGGCACACCTTTTGAAGAGTTTTAGATGTTCACAAAACCACCGCAGGATATGAATTACTGGCCTTGCTTTTCCCTGGCCAGCCTTGGTAGTTATGAAGTTATGAGTTATGAAAGTGTGTGCATAGATGCGATATTTGCTACACAGAATAGGGTAGAAAATAATCTACATTTGTGAGTGTTCCTGCAGCTCTTAAACAGTCCTGGGTTCGATCTCTGCCATGGCCCTAACTTACAGTAAGTATCTTTGAGCACAATGTCCGAAGTGTAGTACCTGTGGATGTTTCGTCAGCTGTACTAGATTGATATATCCATATACTGTATATTAGAGCAGCCTTTAACCAATAGTCATGCTACAACTGTTTGTATCTCTTCATCTAGCGCTACCACCGACGCCATCTCACTTACAGCCTACCTCTGCACACGCTGTGTTCCCAACACCTCTCGTCACAGGTGGAAATGCTATGTCTCGCTGGCACAGGTTGCTTTGCAGTCAGCCATACCTCATGCTTTTTCTCTATTCCCTGCTGCTAATTAAAGTAGCACGTCCAATCACTCGGCCCTAATAGCTCAATATGAGAGCTCCTAGCGTAACTGCTTGTAGAGGCTGTCTCTGTGCCTCCGTTAATGAACACGCAGCCACCTCTCGCCACAGTGCCCCTCTCTATTGTGCTGTCTGCCACTTGCCTTTCATTTGGAGCCTACGCTCCAGAGGAGACAATGGAGCAATTCTGCAGCAAGTGCAGGTAATCTTTATGGAAGGCCTGGAAACAATGGGGAGCTGAGGAGAGTTTACATGGTAATAAGTGGACAAACCCAGGAGCGATTAACTCTGCTGTAATCCCATTGAGTTCAATCAAAGTGGGCAAGGAGGACTCTGAGAAGCAAGGCAGGAATGCGGAGCCAAAGGAAATGGACGACTTTGAACCAGCCACCTGTAGAAATGGATGCAGGGCCCTGCTTCTCTAAACGAATCATTTTAGGCACTCGGGAGGCATTTGAACCCGGGTGAAACACTCTCAGTGAGGAGACGGAATTTAATCAGCCTGCCTCACTTTTTTTATTTTTTTTTACGGCTCCAGTCAAGGAACAGTATGTCTCAAGTTTAAAATAGGCCCATGCGTCAAGACAACGGAAAGCAGAACTGTCATGGATTCTGTGGCGTGACTTTTAAGAGCCCTTTTAAAATGTCTTAGTCCATTGTAAACAATTTTGTCAGCTATGCAAAACCGAAACCAACACAGATATTAAAATATTAAAATACGGTCTTATCTCCAGAAAATGTGTCAGCATTACTCACACACAAAAAAAAGCATTTCTCCAACTAGGCTCAGCGCTACAGGTCTACTACTATAGGATTATAGTGTCATGCGAGACAGAAATATTCTGATGTCCTCCGTTTTCCCAGAGCTATAGAAATCTAAATCCAGTTATGGATTTAATGTTTACTGAAACGGGATGCTTACAGGCTATTTGAATATGTACTAGACCCTCTGTCACATAAAGCATTCCCACAAGAGGTGTGGTCATTACTTATGATCATTGCCCATGGCAGTGTATTGGGAACATAGCAGATTGCGGGTTTGCTCCTGTAGCAGCGTTCATAGTGAAGACAGGATGACACATGATATGAATGGGAACAACATTTATTATCAGCACCAGGCCAGCCACAAACGATGGTTAAGTGCTAGCCACAAGAGGCCGATAGCAACTGACCAACAGTAGTATCAGGATGTAACTCATTAAAGTGCTATTATCAACTTGTTAGGATTGTGACATTAATGAAAACCAACAGCTTCCCTTAGGTTGGGATAGTTTTGGTGACAATAAGTTACAATAAATGAAACATAAAAGGCGGGAAAACGTTTGCACTCGATTTGTGCTTATGAGAATAGCTGAGAGCGCCATGGTACCAGCGACTTCAAGTTGGATCTGTGAGTGTAAGAGGACAAAGCCTGTGGAGCAATGTTACAAAGCCATGGGCGACTGGAATGCGCTGGGGCCAGAGCACAGATAGTATTGATAGTATGGGAAATCTGATCAGCTTTAGTCTGCCTCTTCTCAGAGAGAGAGAGAGAGAGAGAGAGAGAGAGAGAGAGAGAGAGAGAGAGAGAGAGAGAGAGAGAGAGAGAGAG
>JAODUG010014798.1:8569-23698 GCA_027564795.1 Aphredoderus sayanus | reverse complement strand
GTTTAGCGCCTTCTATCTGCCACAAAAGCTAGTGATTTGGGTCATTCTGACCCGGAGTACATTACAAGGGTTAAGACTGGCACACAATAACACCCTACTGAAGTAGTCAAATCACACACCTACAGTAAGTATGGGGTTGTGCGCATGTTAATTTGAACATTATACATTCTCACATCCTGGTTAGCTTTTATATATAAGAGACAGAGATTAAATACATTTATACAAAGACATTAGTATAGTGGTATGAGTGTATTTACTGTGATGTGTTTTGTTACATGTTGGCTAATTATTCAATACTTTTCTCTTTAAACATTAATTATAGTTAGAGGTTTGCTACATATGCATAATGCATACAGGGCGTGTTGTCTTACGCACGTGTACTTGTATGTTTAACCAACGGCACATTTGTGAAGACCTGTGCTTCATGCACCTGCAGAGTGGCTTGCTGCCCATACGACAGACGGCGAGGCACTGAGATAAGCTGAGATCCACCCGGAGCCAGCTTGCTTCCTCCTGGCTTCCTCAGCAAGCCTCCAGCAACCTCCTAGCACCTCCAGGATAACTGTCACTTCTCCGCAGGTGCTGTAGACACACTGTAGCTGAACTGTTACATATAGTGTTTTGCGTTTCATCGTCGCCCATAGGTTGACATTTTTTAATTGGAATTTGGGCATCTATTCATACTGTGGTTGCAATGCAATATTTAATCTGTTACAAACTGTATTATACTGGGCAACATGTAATAGTAAACATGTTATTTATTTAATCTGTGGATACAATAGGTACAATAATGACTAAAAAATAAGTTTTTTTTATTTGTACACAGAAGAAGACATTCACAAGGGCAGACATGGTTTCAATATGGGCAGACATGTTTTCATTGGGAGCATATGCCCCCCAGCACATCTCTAGAGGGTATACAGTACCTTGGGCCAAAGGGTGTGCCAACACACACTGTGCCCGGGGTGAATAGCTTCTCCTCAGGGAGAAGCTCAGGGTGGAGAGAGCATCACTCCCTGGGCCCTGCTGTCTCTGCGGTGACTGAGAACACCCACCAGGGAGTACATGAACCTTCCCTGAGCAGAGTGACATAAGCTGCTGTGTGTATTATGCATCTACAGCGCACCGACCATGGGACTGCTCCCGTAGCCTCCGAGGAAGCCTCCACCTCCTTGCTGTCACAGAGTACCGCTGCATTGCTGTTCAATGTCAGCTGAGGGGGAAAAAAATCTAAAGAAATCTGGGAGCCCATTTCTGTGCAGCACCTTTAAATGTCTGCATTACTGGGCCGCGCATAGCCTTGCCATACTATAGCAGTGCACGCATGTCTACATTGTTGGGGTGCTTCATCAAGCAAGGGTCTGCCAGAGGGATCAAGTGGGGCTGGAACCAGCCAGAGCTATGCCAGTGGGCCAGAGGGGCCAGAGTGACCCACTGGCTCGTTAGCACCATGCTAACGCCTGGAACCACAACTACCATTGCCTTTGCCAGCTCTTCATCACAACTGGTCTGGGGCCGGACTCGCTTCTCCCTGTCAGGGTGAAGACCAACAGCAGACAGCACAGCCATTAGAATCAAAACTGTTTTCAAAATGGTGCATGTCCAACACCAGATGGTCCATAGTTGGATGGCGGTATAAAATATGGCAGAACTCGAATTACAGTTACTATCAGTATTAATCAATGACTTCCAACTCATTACCTTAGCATTGGTTGAGCTCAGTATGGCCATAGTTTCCTGAAACTTTGTAGTGACCATATCGATTATCGTGGGGTTCCCATAGGCTGTTGCAATGTCCAGGCAATCTTGGCCTATGGGGAAAATACACTGAATCACAGAGCTCACTATTCATTACAGTAACTGCTATATATAGCTCAATCTCTTTTGTCTCTATTGTAATCATGTCAACACTTCCAGTAGCACAGCTTTCAATACTGCACGGACTAGGCCTGCATGCTTACATCTAGCATTTAAATAAGTGTTACATCTAGCTGATAATATATTTCTAAATAAATGCCATTCACGTCAATTAAGCTACAGTACATTTGGCCATGCTCTGAACATATGGCCATATTGTCACTGTGCTGTCAAACCTTGCTGGTTCTTGTCAATGACGCTGGCGCCGGCATCGATGAGGAGCTCCACACAGCTGGGCTCAGAGCTCTCGACGGCCCTCATGAGGGGCGTGCCCCCGTTTAAGGCCACCGCATTGAGCGGGGCCCCGGCCTCTACAAGGAGCTGGATGACGTCCGGCTTACCGCTGAGGGCAGCATGGTGCAGGGGGGTCCACTGAAACTGGTCCTGCACGTTCACATCGGCCCTGTTGGGGTGCAGTTGGAAGCTTTTGTTAGGGTCCCCTCCTGGTTAGCCTCAAGGGAATGTGATATTTCAAAAAGTAAACAGTGTAGTATGAAAAATAAGAACAGGCCTATGAATGTGGCATAAATGCTTAAAATGAAACAAACTTGCTTAAAGAAAACTGTAGTCTGCACTTTATATACTTTCTCATCTAATTAACCTGAAGGGGTTTTGCACAGGAACACATGGATTTATAAATGTGTAATAGTTTTAACCATAATGGCTCCTGTCATATGGTTTAGGAAACACGGTGTTATTCCCAGACTCACAGGACCAAAGAAGCATCTCTCTCACCCTTGACTTAGCAGGTACTTTGCCAGTGTGTAGTTGCCAGTGGAGCAGGCCACCATAAGTGGGGTCTTGAACAGGGGATCCGTAATGTCCACTGGGACCCCCTGTTTGAAGGCCAGGTCCAGGGACTCCAGGTCGTCTTTCCTCACAAAGTAGTTGATGCTTTTGTTGACCTCCTCTAGCCCTTCAGGATCCTCGTAGTACTTTGTGGTCATGAAACCGGGAAGCCTGGTGTCTTCACGGCGCTCAGTGGTCTCCAGCGGGGCCGTGCAGATGGGAAGGATGGCCATTTGCCCTTTGCCCTTCTTGCCCTTTTTCCTATCCTTCTTTATATTTTTCTCTTTAGTAGCAAAGGCGGAGAGGAGGAAGGCTTTCTCGATGTATTTGTTGCCTTTGAGGAAGTCTTTGACGTTGATGGAAGCTTTTTTGTCGTCGTGCGCTGCGATGACTTTGTTGAGCTGGTTTGAATCCACTGGTGCTTTAAGGTCTGTTAGCACTGTGGCGAAGGTAGCCGCTGTGACCTCTTCGGTTTCCCAGGTCTCTCCAAAGGCCTCGCAGATAGCCGCCTCGTTCTCGCACGACCAGTCATGGAGTTTCAGGGCCCAAACGTCCTCCATAAGACCTCCCTTGTTGTAGGATGTTTCTGTCATGGTATACAGTAGTAGCGCAGTAGCAGTTGATAAACGTGTTACATTAAGCTGGTAAACTAACACCTGGGTTCACATACAGTACTATATGTTGGCGTCAACAGCTACAGTAATTGGACTATTTTCACACATTGGACAATAGTACATGTTTTAATGATCAAGTGGTACAACACACTGTTTTATTTTACATTTTTACATTTAAAATTTCCTTTTTCATTCTGAAAAGAACATTTGTCATATCTCACCCTCCACTTGTTCTGCTGCTTTCTTCTCTGCCTTTCTGAGCTCCTTGACTGCCGCTTGTTGGCCCAAGCACTTGGCAATGTGCTGGGCCATCACTCCCTCCAGGTTCACCACTAGGGGGCTGCAACCTGAAAAGTAAAGCACCAGTCTGGCTCTGGCACGCTATTCAAAGTGTAAATAAAATCCTTATTGTTTAACTACAGATACTTTATGTAATGAAGAATATCAAAATATGCTTCTATTTATATGTGTATTTATTTGTGTACCGAATGCTCAGGGATGTACACTGCTTAATATATCAGTGGCTATCTTTCGTTTATGCCCACTGTACCTCTTCTTAAAATAATATGTTTTACTTTTTCATAGTATAAAAAGCTATACTATAGATGTTGTCATTGGATTCATCTGAGTCTAATGACCCCCATAGACTCCATAGCAGCCATATCCTATCTCTGTATCACTACCTCTCTGTGCAAGGAACTTGCAGCAGTTGGCGTTGCCCTGCTTTGCAGCGTAGTGTAGGGGAGTGTTGCCTGCCTGGCTGACCACACCCATGTCTGCCGAGTACGCCGACAGCAATGAAACAATCTGGCAAGCACACACATTTACGGATTTCAGTGACAGTCTGTGAAACAGCGTTTCCCCACGCCTCAGTTTTGTTTAGAATCCAATCCCTGGTGCCTTTTAGAAACTAAACAAATGACACAGACTTGCAGTTGTCTACATGCAGTGATGATTATTTGTAGTACATGTGCTGTGCATTTTAAACAGTTTGTGAGGGAGAAATATACATGCCAATGAAAAGCTTTTATTTGGAATTTACACAGAGACACCTTGCCACAAAAGGGATTAAAGTTCAGCAAATCTTTAATCACATAAATGTGTCTGTGATCCTAAGGATTAACAGCTCAATAACCCCAGCTGCAATAACCCCTCTATAGAGTATCAAATATATATTATTAAATATGTGCAGAATGTCACTGTAATAGCAATACTTTTTTTTTTAAATACTCTAAGAAGAAATACATATGGATATACTGTCGCTTCACTGTCAATGACGTAATGGCGCAAAGCATTGTTATTGTGTTATGGCCAGTGGACGCACGCCGCTGATCCTGCATTCTAGCAAACGCAGAGATCATTTGCATTTTAAACTCATATCGCTCATATTACTCCCTATTACTGTAGTATACTGTACAATACAGCATTATGTAAGTTACCTCAAATACGTTGCTCATAACAGCATAATGTACTACACTGAGGCCTTCAGCGTCCACAGCATTGGGATTTCCTCCTATTTGGAGAATGGCTCTTACTAACGGTATGGAACCAGCCTTTGCAACTTCCATCAGCGCTGTTACACCGGTGACCTGCCAAAGGGTTATCCAGATTACTGATGTTTCATAATATGATGCCTTTAGATGAAGCCAAGTATAACTTATTAAATAAGTAAATACGTGGATACAAACAAAGTGGTCCCCACCGCTCACAATAACATTGAAGGGATTGAAGGGAGAGGTGTTTATGTTATCAACGACCTTTCAACCCTTCGCCAGAATGACTTGCTATACCTTTAAATAACCACACACACCAAAACGCCCTGCCTGAAAAACCACGACCTTCAAACTACAGCTCCCCTAAGTGCCACCACTCACCAACACCCCCCCCCCTCAAATATCGCACCGTATTGGTTGAGTTGGGGTCCACGCCTTTGTCCAGCAGCAACTGGCAGGTGGGGCCCAGCCTCTGGGCGTGCTGACACATCAGCTGGAACACCGGCATTCCCTGCCGCGCCACATTGTGGATGTCAGCTCCGGCTGCCAGGGCGCGCCCCACACACCGGGCGTGTCGCTCGCTGCTGAACGGAACGCAATGGAAGAGGACGCCTAAAGCCAGAGAGAGGAGGGAGGGAAATGTACTGTATATGTATATGGGACATTTGAATCACTGCGCCTTGTGCATGAAAGGTCAGTAGATGCCTAATCCACACCTGATTCTCCATACATGTTATTGTACTCACTGCAATTTGGATAAACGTGTCTGCTAAAGGGACCAATTGAGATTGTTCTGTATGGAACCTAATGGGATAACTAACATACACAAACCAGTGAGACCTATATCTTGTGACACTTTTCCACTTCCACCTGGCACCGGTTTTGTATCAAATGTACTATATGTCGTAATGTTAAAGTCTGTGCCCTCTGACCTTTGCCCTCGGCATCCAGATGGTTGATGGATTTAGGCAGGCTCGTAGCCAGTATGGCCAGTATTTCGTAGAAGCCTAGCTCTGCGGCCAACATGAGCGGAATGCAGCCCCTCTTGTCCGGGATATCAAGCCGTGCATGCAAGGATATCATGTAAATCACCATGTCTAGGGTTGAATCAATCCCATGTTTCATCCATTTCAAAGAGAAAATACAGAAGAATAAGGAAGCAACCCTGGCTATTATATACATCAATTTATGATTTTCTAAATTACCCACAATTACATTTTGACAGTCAGATGTTTCGCTATAGCTTATCAATGTTATGCTTGTTAACATTTCCTATGATGCCCTATAGTTATATCCACTAATTAGACATCTTGCTGTACCTGGATTTCCAGTTGCAACAGCAGCATGCATCGCACTAACGCCATACTCAGGCTCTGTCGCATTTATGAGGCCGTCCACCCCACTTTTCACCAGCTTCTCTATCTGGACTTTGTCGTATTTATAGATGTACTGGAACAGACATCGCAACTGACGGACCACAAGGTCTCTAAAGGACCTGTCCTTTGCCTTATTGGAAGACGTTGGCCTTGCTTCCTGTAAAATATAGAGTATTTTTGGGTTTCATAGTATTTAAGAGGCCTCTTGTAAAAACTACATTTGGGATGGAGATTTTCATAGAGCAGTCTACACATGAGTATAATAACTATAATAACTGAGCAATTAGTAGTTTTTGTTTAATTCTTCTTGATGTTATTACTATTATTTTTCAGACCCTTGTATTGTTTTATAAGACTGAATAACTGTCAGAAACACAGGTATAATACAGCCAGGTCCATAAGGCTTGATGATTTGCACAAGTCACAAGATGAAGATATCCCTCTACTGTACTCTGTACAGCATGACCATGTAAAAGAATTCAAAGCGACATTTTTCTTTCCATCCCATGCCTGTCCATAATTTGAAATGGCGTACAGTAGGCTACATTCAATTCAGCAATGAGCTGCAATAGCACTGGTGTGTTGGGTGTGGTAGTCTACACTATATTGACCCATCCCAGAACAGTGACTCACTTTCTAACAAAACGATCTTATAGATAGACGCATTAACTTTTCTTGAACAAAGCAAGAGACAGTGGTGCGGGTGTATGTGTTGATAAGAGGCAGTACTGTTACTGTTATCCCACGACAGTAACGTACGCTACCGGTACAGTACCGTACGTTACCTACTGTACAGTACTTTACTATAATGTTGCTGCTAGGTAATGCAGTTTTTGGATTCCGTGTTTCACACTGATCTTGTTAGCTTACCTCGTTGGCATTACGTTTACTAAATCCATCGCAGTTTTCTTCATTTTGATTCATTTTATTTTAATGGCGAAAATGCGATCGCAACTGCAAGGAGGATGCAACCAGGGACCAATGCGTACTTGAATTCCTCTCCATGGCAACGGGCCGCTACACCGTAAGCAGTGCACTACTATGGCTTTGGCAAGGTCACACGAGTAATGAAAACGTGTGCGTGCGTGTGTGTGTGCGTGTGTGTGTGTCATGTGTGTAGACAGTTTCTGAAATGTACTTTTTATTAAATGGATAAGCCTAAGCATGCCTGTGTTTTCCCTTCCACACAGCCTAGGTCCTATGGCCTAAGTGAATCAGACAGCACATAAAAAACGAATTAGGAGCCTACATCGGCCTACGAAGTTTAGTCTCCATTTATGTAGACTAGGCTACATGGTTTAAAACATATTTAGACCTAATATAATACATTTTCCTGGTATAGAATAAGGTAGTTCTTTGTTTTGTGTCTTTATGGGTCGAAAACCGGCTATATGTTGCACTGTACAATTGTGACCTCTAGATGTCTCTATGCTGCAATACACCTTCTCTGCTGTACAGTAAGTGCAGGGAAAGACCAGACCCATAGAACTATATATGACCAAACCCTAACAACAGTTGTTAAAATAAGTATACAATTGCAGGAAATAGGTTACCCGCTACTGTATGACATAATATCCTAACAAATCAACATCCACTGTGTAAAACTGCATGTGTGCTTTAGTAGACCTACACACAGTTTTATTTTCTTACAAAAATCATAAATTGTATATTGTATGTGACAAAAATATATACATTTTTCAGTTAAACAATTCATCAAAATGCAGTATACATTAGTAATTCCACAATGATCTGGTTCAAGACCAACTGACAATAAAATAAAGCATTTATGATTTTTTACATACAAAAACGACATTTGTGGGGCAATCGCCCGGCATGCATCTGTGACCGTGCAATGGCGTGTATGACAAATTTGTTGACAATTGATTTGAGAAGCATTAGAGTACACATCTGCCTCATGGTGGTAACGAAACATCACAGGAACACTACAAAGTACAGTACACACATGGAAATAGTTGTGTGTGTCTCTAAGGACTACAGCATGTACACACATGCATTTGTGTGGAAGAGGAGTAAACCCTGGCTTGGCACAGAAACAAGGCTATGTTTTAGCCTTATTATTTATTAACTGTAGGTCAAAATATAAAATATGTCAGTGTAACAGATAGCAAAAGCTACATAGCCTTAAGTTCTTGATCTGCCACCAAATTGTGATTAAAACTGCTCTCCTCATCCTCCTCTTTGTGTTCTTGGACAAACATTTTTTGTAAAGCACATTTTGTACTTGTACAAACTGCACTGCAATGGTTAAAATTTGAGTTTTTAAATTCTGTGGTTGAGTAGAATTTCAATGACTTCACTTGTATGCTTTTAGTGGTTTGTACAACCCACTTTGTTAGTTGGCGTAAAGAAATCCTCATGGGTCAGCATTACATATTTGGCTATGTCTTTGTGGTCAATGAATAGTCCCAACTGAAAAAAACGATGATGTGTAATAAGTAATTAAACTGCATTAAGAGTACACATAAAATGGTGTGAATACTGAATACCCCATACTTATGTTTTGGATGTCTTATAATATGGAACAAATCAAAGTATGTATTTAAGATAATTTAATTTGAACTAAGGAATATAAATGAAAACTAAAAGGATAGTTGGCAGCACTTTTACATTTTTATTTTATTTTTGTGCTGGATAAAGCAACTGTAGTTGTGAAACAACCCTGCAATGGCATTACTTTCCAAAAGAAAATGAGTTTCAAAGAATGTGGAAAGAAACCAATGGCTGGAGTGGTTCTAAATAGTATGATCCTTAAAGCTGTGAGGCACAATAGCAAAATACAATATGTTCCATATGCTGAAAGTCTTGCTGCATCAAGACACATTTTCACAGTCTTACAGTACATGCCGTCAGCTGCCCTGCCAACGGCTTGCTGCCATATGGGCAGGCAGTGATCTCATGCAGAGTCTCAACAAGCAGACACGTCGTTACAGAGGCACGTCCAATCAGATGGTCTCATAGAGCAGCATTCCACTGAAGATGGTCAAAGGTTCTGAGGAGTACGCCAGCTTGCCAGTGACGAGATCAATGCAGACCGTGTCCCCTGCCTCCATGGGCAGGATGATATTAAAGACCGCTAGTGCCCCCGGAGTGTGTCTCGCCTCTGCCATGGGTTTCTCCAGGCCCTCAGGTTGGTACCCAGCGGAATCTCCACGGGCCACCCCGATGTTGGACTTGGACAACACCGCCTCGATCTTCACATTCTTGTGGCCTGTCAGGGTGGCACTGAAGAAGTACCTCCCACTCACTGGCGCTGTGAAATACCCTGGCGAGTGCGCAGGACACAGGGAGATTAGAGAAGCCTTTCCAGTTGTATGGGAGTCTGTAAAGCAGGGTGGCCCTATGTGTGACCCCATGAGATCTGTTCTGGATAATAACCTATACTACTAATAACTGAACTAACCTGCCACTCCCAAAAACATCCAATACAGCCAATCATGTTGGAAGCATGCAATAACTGCAACACTGACTGACACGGCTACGTTTAGCTCCATGTTAGGAAAAACTGCCCAGAAGTATGAATGTGAAGTCATACAAGGCAGGAATACATTATCGGATACAGCATATATTGTGTTATATCACTATTAGTAGGCTATACTGTAGTTTCTCTCTCACTTCTCTTCACTTCTCTTTTCGGTATAGCAGTCATATGGCTGTGGTCCTAGTGTGCGTGAACAGCTGGACTGAAACTCACCTGTCTCTGGATCATAGACATTGTCCTCATTGACAAACTCCTTGTTGAAGACAATGGTTCCTGCCCTGTCCATTGGGCGAGTGAGGGCAGCAGAGAAAGAGAATCGTGGCACTTCAGCATCTGACCCTGCCGCCCCTAACCAGAGAAGATGTGGTGTGTAAATAGTGCAGCCAGTCGTACTTGGAAGCAGGTCGAGGCATGAGGAGGCCATGAGAAGAGTAACATATTATAGTGGAGGAAAATGTATACAGAAACACACAGGGAGTAGTATAAACAAAAACGCACATAAAATCATTTGAATAAATAAAAACTGAGGAGAGAATTATGTAAATGGTGAAACCCCGCCCCAAAAAAGATAAAAACCAAAACGCTAATAAAGTAGACATTCCATGTCGCTTTTCCACATGTGGACATAGTTCCTTGAAGTATGCAATGTATTTGTCATTCTTATGTCAAAATACTAGACATACAGTAGTAGATTAACAATATTACACTAGTGTATGTATGTAGATTATATGTATATTCTCCGTCTTTCATTCTATTGTCATGAACAGACAGGGACAGTTCACTTTGAAATACCCAGTACATCTCCAAGTCACATCAACATTAACTATTTTCAAAATCATCAAGAAATAATCTTTTTTCATGGAATGACTCCTTTAACAAATATAGTATAAAGGTAATAACAGTACATACCCTGTTCTCCTCTGAGTCCTAAAATCAAAAGTGAAAAGATGAATGATTAACACCATGTTTCTGACCAAAATTATTACTCATGTTCATCATATTATCATCAACTCATATTCGTCATAGCACATTCCTCTGCAAATTATCAAATGTACCTGGGGGTCCTACAGGTCCCTGTTTGCCCTCGATGCCTGGTGGGCCTTGTTTTCCCTGTGGCCCCTGAATACCAGGGTACCCTCTCAGCCCAGGCAGCCCAGGTGGGCCCGATGGACCTGGAAAATACACAGTGGTCAAGGTGTGTGTATGTATGATTATCTCTATATGTTCTGTGATGCTTCGCGATTTTGCTGCAATCCAAATTCCCCACAGGGACAAGTAAAATATTGATCTACCTATCTAATGTTACGTCCACGTATGAAGGCAGATGCCAACAGTCTTAGTTTGAAATCTTTTGTTAATATTCCAGCTTCTTATTTTATCTACTTGTTATTTTGCCCCGACCTTGCCCTCACTCCTGAGCAATATCGCTCATCGTAATCCAAAACTCAAATCCCAAGACCGCCTTCCAATGTGACTTCACTTACCCCTGAAGTCCTGCCTTGCAAAAATATCAAACTCCTCGCCCAGATCCAGAACTGAAGAGTTCAGCCTGTGCATGTTGTTATGGATGGTCTCCAGCTGAACATTCTGGATGTTGTTGATAGCGTCGCCTTGAGATGTAACCGTGACGTTTAGTCCATTAACGCAGTTCCACAAGCTGGACACATGCTGGTTCAGGCCCTCCTTGACTCTCAGGAGGATCTCTGAGACTGAATCCAGGCGCCCACAGACGTTCTCCATCTTTGAGAGTCTTGTCTCTAGGCCAGTGTTAGATCGTCGACACTCGCCCACCTCTGACACAAAGTTGCTTCTGATGATTTGGATCTCGTTTTCCTGATTGCTGAAGTGAAGTTTGGACTCATCTATGTGGTCCGTCAGCTCTTTCTGCACTTTTTCCACCTTTTAACGAATGTTATTTATAGATTGTCATTCAAATGTACAATAAAACAAAACAACTGAGAGAATGTTTAAACGTTTTGTCGTATTGACTAAAGTTTATAACATACATAATATATGTGTGTATGTATACATATATATATGAACACAATATTATTATGTGAAAACATGTATGATTAAATGTTAAATGTTACTTTTTGTCTTTTGTGAGATTAGATGAATGCAAACTCCCTTTACACTATTTTATAGTATATAGTCTTTAATAATACCACACCCTATAATGAATACCTTACCTTACTGATGGTGTTATCCTTGCTGTTGGTCAGATCAGTCAGTGTATTCCCATGTGTGTGAATGGTCCTTCCCAGGAACCTCAGCGTGTCATTAACAGAGTTAAACGTGACCCTGACATCGGCCAGCTCTCCCTGGATGGACTTCAGATGTCCGTCTAACCTTCCACTGTAACTGCCGTGACCCTCCAGTCGTTTCTCCAAGTCCTTCAGCTTTCTCTTACACACTCCAGTGCACTCTTCCACTTCCTCTTTGAGCCTTCCTACTTCCTCTTGAAGATTAGAACATACCTGGGAGCAGATGGACTCGCCCGATGCCACCTTTTTGCGCAGGTCAGTCAGGTCCACCTGGCACCTGCTGATGGCCCTGTTGGTGAAGTTGGTAAGCAGTCGCAGGTTGTCTTGGACTGTGCTGCAGATGGCACAGTTGTCTCTATCCCGTCCCAGCATCTCCACGTCTGTGACAATCCGGTGGAAGTGCTCGCCATCCTCCCCTGTAATCGTCTTTAATTTTGTGACATCTTCGGCCAGGTTGATCACACGGTCCATCAGCGAATCGCCGGACTCGGTTAGGTCCGTGAGCTTGGTGTAAAACTTCTTGATCTCGTCCTGGTTAGCCTTCACCGTCCATTCTAACGTAACCGTGTCGTCCGTCTGGGGCTCTTTCCCTTTGGGCCCGCACAGCGTGGCGTTTTCCAGCCGGCCAAGCCGCCTGCTGTGGTCGGTGACGGTGTCCACCAGAGCGGCCATGTCCAGCTCTATCCTGCCTATCCTGGAGCCGTGCTCGTCCAGTCCACCCTGGACCGTGTTGCGTATCTGAGTCACCTCTCTCTGGACGCCGTCTTTCACGTTGGCCCCAGTGTTGGCGCACCTCTGCTCGGCCTTCCTCACGGTGTTATTCATCCTCTTCTCCAGGTCTCTCAGCTTGCCATTCAGCCTGCCCTCCGCCTCCTTGTCCAGTCCCCCATTGGCGCCGGACAGTTCCCGGTCCAGGCGGTCCTCCAGCGCGGAGCAGCACTCCCGGGAGCGCTGCGTCTCCCTGCGCGTGTCCTCCAGACTCTGCCGCAGGTGCTGGTACATCTTCTCCAGGGCCTCCATCCTCTCCCTGTCCTGCTGGTGCTGACGCCTCATGTCATCCACACCCGCCTGCCGGACGGAGAGTCAGACGTCAACACTGGAACTGCAACTGACGGTATACGATACGAGTCACTCTACATTCATGTATTGTGTGCCTTTTATTGTTTAGACCATAAAACTGCAATCGTGGTAAATGGTTGTTACAAGCAGAACCCAAACAGCTATAATTGAAATTGCTCAATAGAAGTCTAAAACATAACTTTTGACAGGTATTTGTTTTTTGGAGAAGATATAAATAGTACAATTTGGTTTTCACTTTTACATCATTAATTTACTAATATATTATGCAATTTATTTCAATTAGTTAATTCAACGTATTTTCAGCCCTTGATGTGAATCTATGCAAAACAAGTAATTACACAAAAACAAATAAATATTAAATGTAACAACAACAATAAGGCATTTTATTTTAAAGTACAAATTAGGTAAACACAATAAAGTCTACTAAGCACTCACTGAGTGATGTGAAATGAAAGGCTGTCTGGTGGCGGGGCTTACCTGACAGGAAGAGCACGATAGGGACACTCTCCTCTCCAGCTCAGTCAGGATCTCCTCCTTCAGAGTGTTCCACTGGCTTCCCCTGCCACCTCCTCCACCACCTCCTCCATCCAGCTCATTGTTACCATTCACCAGGTGGTTGTTGATGTGGTGCAAGGTCTGGTCATGGACCTGGATGGATGGATGGATGGGTGGATGGATGGTGAATTGCTTCTATGTTAGGTTAAATTATACTGCGATTGCAGTAAACAGTTTGTTAATTGAGAACATTTTATTTTCCCAGGGTTTTGATAACCCACTGTGCTGTATTCTCTTTGTTCTAAATCCCTGAAATGTGTTGGTACATGCAAGGCTTACAGAGGACAGACTGATGTATGATTAGACACATTTTGGGTGTCATTGAACAAAACACACACAAAACTCACCAAATACTAAGTTGAGACATTTTATTTGATCATTATAAATACATAAACTGTACTTATTTTAAAACACACATCTAATAAAACTAAATGTTATGGCCCTCTAATAAGCCCTTAACCCTCCTGTTGTCCTCAGGGTCAAACTGACCCAACGCACAACCTCTTTGTGCCAGATAGAAGGCACCAATTCCAATTCTACAGTTTACACAGACATATGATGTCTATGTAAGCCATCACAACACAAGCAGGTGGCGCCATCTACTGGCAAAAAAAGATATATGGTGGGGATCAGAGTATGAGTAACAGCCAAGGCGTCAGGCCTCTCTACCTGTGTCCTGTTGTACAGCTGGTCCAATCTGTTCTGGATGTCATGGATGGTCTCTTCCATGTGTGGCTGGGCTGCATCAGATGGGACATTGGATCCATGCACACCTGGCCTTTAGAGGGGGGGTAAAACAAATGAATGATGAATGAGACTACAGTATGAGAATAGGCTCACCTGTTGGTTTTGTGTGGCACAATATGCCATTTTATGTATTTGAATGTTTTGAATGGTCACATTGAATGTGCATCTTACATATGAACGTACATATCTACATATCTAAATCTATATAGTCTACATATCTAAATATCCTGTTATAGCTCATCTCCTCATATCTCCACTATGAATACAATAACATATTCTGACTACAGAAGGTGGCATCACTCAGGCCAATAAAACAACAGGAATCAGGAGATGGCAGTCCATAATAAACATACATACAGTCTCTGGTTCATGTTGTCTATTGCCGTCTGCATCGTGTGGAGGTTTTTGGTCAGACTCTTAATTGTTTCTTCTAGTTGTTTTATCTTCTCATTGTCGCCTAGCAGGAGACACAAGCGCCAAAACATTTAAAATGCTAAACTGAAAATGTACTGTATATTCCATTTGTGATATATAATATAAATACTTTTTTCTGAGGGGGCAACATACAATCGCCATCTTTGCCATTACAGACCTCCCAAAGATTTATATTCAGAATTCGTTATGTGGTCTGTCTCTTCTACATATACTGCACACTGTAATGTCTCTGACACGACCCCTTGTGAGGACCCTCGACTACATTGCTCTGCCTCCCGGTGGCCAGAATTACACACTACAGCTTAAGTTTATTAGCCAAGGCACAATGTAAACCCAATGACCTGAAAAGAAAAAGGAATA
>JAODUG010014788.1:5529-23698 GCA_027564795.1 Aphredoderus sayanus | reverse complement strand
TCTCTCTCTCTCTCTCTCTCTCTCTCTCTCTCTCTCTCTCTCTCTCTCTCTCTCTATCTATCTATCTATCTATCTCTGCATTTAATGCCTGCTTCTGTTTTAATATATTTGGACTGATTGTGATCTGAAGCACTCTGTTTGTCCTGAAATTAATTGCTCCCATGGGGAATGATAACATTGAATTCAATTGAATCGAGTCAGCAGCTCATCGAATCTGCTTTAGTGTCCTCCAGAAACCTGGTTGCTCTAATTAATATAATTTCAGGGAAGATGTGAAATTAGTTCTTTATAGTCCCGTAACATTCTATATATGTTCACGTCTGATATTGCATTAGCAGTAGTTTGGCTTGTCTTAAGGCCTCATATGTCTGATGAAACATAATTGTCAGTGGCATGATATTATTACTGTGAGAAGAGTTGATAAACATCATGTAAATATATAGACCAGCAGAAGTAGTAGTGCGAGAGCATGCTGGAAGCTTGGGCCGATTCGGTAGCAAGTGCCAGTGTTCTCCACTGATGCAACAGCCCCTTATTAGCTAGAAAGCCTTTATAAATTAATTGTAAATATATGTTGCGGTGCTGCCCATCTCTCATGAAGTCCACAAAAACACTGAACTGTTATTACCCAGAAACATTTGTCACATGCACAGTGTGATGTTTAGTTTACTCTATTTGAGTTGGCAGCATTTGAGCTATTTAGTAAGAATTATAATAAATTCCTGTGGTGCAACTACTGTTTTATGTAAACTGTGTGTGCTCAGATCATGTCTAACGTCTAGCAGCTGAAGTTTTGCGTACATCTGAGGTCTCTGTCAGCTTGCATTATGCCATTCACTGCAGTGTAGCCTTAGCTTTTTATTTAGGGCCTAGACATGAAGTGGCATAGCCCTTATTGTGATTATACGTTTTCTTCTTATTATTATTCTGTCATTGAAGTCAATGGAAACCCCTAGAACCATTTGGGAAAAAATTGTGAATTTTGGGTCTCACCATTTCCGACACAATTGGTGGGGTCATCTCTAAAGGTCAAAGGTCAGGCTAAGGTAAATATTTTATATTATTATTATTATTATTATTGAGTCACCTCATAAAGACAACAAAAGATTCAGATGTTTATTTTATTTATTTAACTTTTTACATCATCAATAAGAAAATAATTGTTTCTTATTTGTATTTGTAATTTCTCTTCACATAACCAATAATAATTATTTTAAAAAAGTATTCTCGTACAGTGTTTGATTCGGTCTGCTTGGCATTTCACTCAAGCTCTACTGATCACTGTGGGATTTTAATGATTTTTTATTTATTTGACAGGCTGCATTGTAAATCTGTTCTCTGAGGACACTGAGGACATCTGTGAGGTCATCTGTGCTTTAACGTGACCAGAACACAGCCACCACAAGCAGACATACAGTATCTACCTCATCACACCTTCATGGCTGTGAGCATAGAGTAAACTCAACTAACTCAGATCGAACCCCTGTACTGCCCCAGCAGCTTTGGCGCTACAGAAACAATTCTGTCTGATGTGTATAATTTATTAGGCCTTGCGGTCCAAACCACATTTTGCTCTAAATGAATAATCATCTGACAGACTAAAAAACAAGCCAGGACTGTCAACATGCTGTCAGCCTAGATAAAACTAACACAGTTATAAACACCCTCACACGTTTTCTCTTTCTCTTTCTTGTCGTTTATTCTGCCGCTCTCTTTCGCCTTTGCTCTTCTCAAGAGTCCGTCCTTCTGTGTTACCCCACGCATGCACTCTCACCACACATTTTTAATAAGACGGGGGATCACTATATTAGATAAACAAAGATTGTCAGATGTTTTTTAGCTGCTGCTTGAGCAACTGTGGATGCATAAAACAATCTCCAGATAACATAACAGCCAGCTAAAATCTAATTTCCCTTTGTTTTATCTACAAACCAGGAAGGGATGTCGCTAATCTGTTGCCACGTTGGTCTTGTTGGTTATATTTCTAGAGTTTGAATGATGTTTGTAATTCTATAAACATTTCCTTTAATTATTCAATTATACAGTATTAAAAACTGTTTTCATATAAGGTAGGGGGAGGGGGGGATCTGTGATGCACCTCACCCCAACTGAAGAAAGATCTATGTTTAATATAGACAGATTTGTTTCAAAATGGTGGGGACAGGTAAATTGTTGTTTCTGTCGGATAACAAGGTTAACTCAAGCCCATGAGGTTCACTTTTAACAAGCCATCTCTTCACATCCCTGCTTATATTTTACCACTGCAGGGCTGACAAACTGGTACTGTATCTAATTGGCTACCTGACTAGAACAAAGTGATTGACAGGAACAATTGCAGTTTGGTTAGCTTGCTAGGTACTGTAGGTAGATGGCTAACTCAGTAGCAGGCCTAGTAAGCTATTGGCGCTTATCCACTGTGGGAACTCGGGGCACTTAGCAGGTGGCAAAAATGTTTACAGAGAACGTTCCCCTAATTGGCCCTTTCAGCCTTTCTGTTTCTATTGTGGTGTAGGAACCTCCTGCAGCTTCGACCATGTCGTAAATTCGGAGCATGTCAAAACAACGACAACAGACATTGCCATGAGAAAACCAATATGGTTGCTAGTTTGTTCTCTGTTGTCTTAGCTAATGGCAAATTACACTGAGGCACTCTATTCTCCTCTCGGGCGCATCTCACTCTATTCTCCTCTCGAGTATATTGGCTATTTATTGTCTTTTTCTATGCCTACTAGTATTTGTATTGGCACAAGCATTCACATGTACTGTATAATCATGTAATTTATGTCATTGTAATTTGTAAGATTCGAGAAAAGATAAACAGGCCTGAAAAATATCTTAAATGGGCTGGTTTCTACAATGGAAATCCTCCTAAAGTTCCCACCCCTTTCAAGACAGCCTCATGTACCTGAAGTGGAACAGCATCTTATGACATTTGACAAACGGCTTGCACTGGGGAGTTTACCAGCAAAATATAACTCAGAATCAACACAGAGGCAATAGTTGCTACCTTGAGAAAGTCAATACGCACAAATACCTTTGCAGAAGATTTGAAAATGACACATCCTATAACCCCATTTAAATGACAGGTGAAATTGCTGTGTTTACGACTTGACAGAGCGACATGAGTGAAATGAGTTTGGGCTACAAGGCTTCTTTGGGGACTTTAATTTGCCAGTGATTTTAACTGGCAGTGACAGATATGGTGATGTTTGGTGGCAGTATTTTACATTCTAGTGTGGTTTCCAAAGTCGGGAACATTGAAATATACCTTCAAATTGGAGGAAGTTATTTGCATGTTATTTTGCCAAAGCCTCTGCATACAAATATAAGATGGATAGAATTCTGGCTGGTGGTTTAGTAAACAATGTCTGGTAGTATGCAGACAATACTCGTAGGTCTAATTTCAACCAGGCTGAAAAGTCTTCTGGTAATTTAGGTTGCCAGCTGTCAGTCGGTGTAAAACCGATTAACAATTCCAACACTGGCGCTGAATTTGCTTAAATGCCACTTTCTAGAATGTTCTAGTCATATCTGGCTGTTGGACCCTGGATGTTGTTTGGTCTACACCTCCATCTACTATAAATCTCTCCCCATCCTACCAGTCCTGAGAGTAGGTCTCTAATTAATATGACTCCTAAGAAATCCATTGCTCATCTATGAAGATGATTTTTTAATTTAGTATCCATATTTATTTCATGCATCCACTCCGTATTTCTTTTTTATATCTCTCCATATTTGTCTTTCCCTCTCTCTCTGTTTGTCTACCCCCCCATCCCCTGCCCAACCTCATTTCTCTGTCTTACGATCCATAATCATTAAAAAACTACAATGGTTTTATGTTGCCATAACTATTATCTTTTATACATATAGTCCCCTGGCTCTCTATTTTGCTCTCTCTCTCTCTCTCTCTTTCTCTCTCTCTCTCTCAATATAGTACTGTACATATGTAGGTATACATATAAACTGTACCATGTCTCTCTAACATGTATTTACAAACACACACACACACTATCTTTCTCCAACATATGTAGATATACACAGTCCATATCTCTCTCTGTTACGGCAATGCAGACACATGCTGTACTTTTCTGTATTGACAATATAATTCAGGTCATGAATATCCGGTTTCCCCCCGGTAACTTTGGTACTACTGTGCATTAACCAGGTCTTGTGTTTGCCTAAAATTGTATGTGCTCATATGCAACAGTACATTAGGCTCTATTAAATGTGCTTTCGTTCTCTGGTCATTACTGCTTGCTTCCACTTGTTTTCAGTTATTTTTCCCGCAGCAGCATAACGGGTTAACAAATGGACGACCCAGGTGTTCACATTCACATGCTCTGTTTGTTTGTTTTTGTATTGAGTTTCACCACATGCTTTTTTATTCCAGTGGTTTAGTTTTATAAATGTACAATTACAGTTAATTACTTTTTGTAAATAATAATAATGATCGAGGTTCATGGGTAGGTTATTATGCTACTTTTCAATAGCCTACATCCATCCATAATGTTGGAGGGCCAAATAAAAATGTGAGGTTGACCTTGTGACTTTGTGTACAGTTGACTTGTGATGAAACACCTGCCAGTCTATGTGGTGCTCGTATTTTTGTACCATTACTCTTAATGTACTTGCTAGACTGGAACTCACAACTTTAAAAGTGGAGGTTATATGCGTCAGGCCACTGAACCATCCAGCAGCCCTTAACACTGCTCTGGTAAATTTAAATAGGACCCCCGTTCATGCTAATATGATTACTGTCCTATAATAAGGTAATTACAATAGCCTGTCATGTTGAACGATTTATGCAGTGGGCACAAGGCATTTGACCTCTGCATGAGTGTGAGAGAGACAGTGAGAGACAGTCTATATCCTCCTCTTGGTTTTGTTATGGTCTCTCAATGTCTTCCCTTCTCCCTCCACCTCTCACTCTCTCCACCTTCCTGTATATCTCTTTTCCTCTCCTTGTTGCCATGTCTCTGTTAACAGGTTGTTAATTGGTGATTGCCACAGTAACAAAAGGTTAGGTGAGAGTGTTTATGGGATAGCGTTGTCATGGGAAATGCTGAAGGCAAAAGGCAGCACATGTTGTGTTTAATGATTCTGTATGTGTATGTGGTGGGGGTGTGAAAATATCTGTATTTAAAAGATGTTGTGCTAAATAATGCATGTGTATGTTTGCGCTGTGTAATGATGAGGATAGACACAAGATTCATTTACCAGTCTTAACTCTAGTCTTAGTGTGCATCTGATGGAAATGTGTACAAACATATCGGGGGTCATGTTATACTGCATCAATCTCCAGGAAGTCAATTTCGTTTTGCACTGGGGGGTGTGTTTGTCACATATTAGATCAGAAATAATCAGATATATGGATGCAGTAACACCCAAACCCACCAGGAGGCTCCAACACCATTATTACAAAATAATAAAAAATATATATATATTAAAGAAATTCAAAGAATATTAACTGTTACAGCCACCCCTACTGAATTTGCCCAAAATTGTATTAGATGTGCATGCGATAATGTTCACCATCATATATTAAAGAAAGCCTAACATGAAATCGTTATATAAACAGTCCAACTTGTTAAACTATCCCTAATGCGATGGTTTAAAAAATGAGCAATACACTGAAACACACTACAGTACTGTGAAGCCAAGCAGTGCTTGAAAACCATTTTTTCACTAGAATACCTGAAACATTGACTTAGAGACTTTGTCAACAAACTGACTGGCATCTCTAACAATACCTTGTTTGTACATCTGATACAGCAGACAGTTAACTGGTTTCACAATATGTCCAACACGAGTTCTGACTCTGTAAGTCCTCTGCAGTCCAGAAATCAATACACACAATCTCCAAAGGTGCAGAGGTATTTATACTCTCCAGAGGCACAATCTTACTGATTTCTCCGGATCAGCAATCTTTCTGATTACACACCTCAGTCATTGGTGGATGTAGTCTTTGACCTCTCCATCTATGTGAAGCCAAAAGGATCTCTGACGGGCCAGGCTCAAGTTCTTAAACAGCCCCTGATGACCAGCACATCGCAAATGCCCTTGAGAACCTCAGATTTGAAGGAATCGGTTACCACGTAGTGAAATCTCTTCTTCTTGTCGTCTTTGTACACAATGTAGAGGATTTGAGGATTTGGATCCCAGGGTTTGAGATACCGAATGATCATGACAGGCTCCTTGGGTTTTTCTTCCCTGGATGGGCTTCAGCCGAGTTCCGCAAAGAACAACACTCTGGAAAGGACAGGATCACTCAACTGCCCTTCACGCAACTCACTCTCAGAGAAAACAGGTATGTGATCTCCGTCAGGGGATCAGCTGTGGAAGGTGCTGGAGAACATCAACAGCTTGCATCCTATCTCCCACAGGCTGTTTGACATGAATAGCAGAGACTTCCTCTTTGGAGAAGGACCGGTTCTTGACACATTCAGACATATAAGGCTCTTGTGTTCCTTTGTTGTTGGTGTCACCTCAACTGGTATTTGATTGTCTGAAGGCTTCCTGGACAAAAGAGAAGAGACAGGGACTGCCTTTGTAACGAGCTCACCAAATGTGTCTTGGAACAACCTTTTTCAAATAATTTACTTTACACACGACCGGTGGCTTAGTTAATCTGAAACAGTGTTCTTGGAGCCGGGAATGTACTTTATAACAAATACATAGGATGCCAATAAAAATTTTCTTACACAGACCACTTTAAAACGAGGAATTCGAGATGATGAGTGGGGTGCTTCTTCTTAACACGTGAAAAGGATTTACTGGTGAAAGCCACCAGTCGGACCGGACAGAGTCACCCTCCTGAACCTGGGAGAGAACCACTCCCAATTCATCTAAGAAGACGGCGGTAGACAACGCAAAGAGACGGGTGAAGTCTGGGTGGGCCAAAACTACTGAACTTGCTAATGCCATCTATAGATTCTCAAATGCCTGTTGGTCCAGTCAGCTGGTGTCAACTTCTGGAACTGAGCAGATGCTTTAGTGCATGGTCTGCCTTTGTGCTTCTGCTTCTGGACATTTCAAGAGTTCAAAGAGAGGCTTCGCAATGGTGGAATAGTTTGACACAAAGCGCTGGTAATAATTTACCATTGACATTTGACAGCCTTGACTTTGGCAGGGTCTGTGGACACACCTGATTCATGAATAATGTGCCCAAGGAACTTGGTGGACCTCTTATGTAGCCAACACTTCTTTCCAGTTTCATGTTATGTCAGCGAAGATGACTGAAAACCAGCTCCAGCCATTCCAGAGGTAACTTCTCAGTTGGCAAATCATTGAGAGAGCACAGCAGACTGAGAAAGTTCTGGTCATCATGCTCAGAAAGCTGGCTGGGCTGTTGCACAAGCCTTGAGGGGCACCAAACCCATGGTCCTCTTCATGCATTGGCATATTATAAAAGCCAGATGTCCGGTTAATTGTACTAAATAATTCATTTCCATCCAGGGCTGTTAAGATATTAGCCTGGTGTGGCAGGGGATGTGCATCCTTCAATGTTCAATTGTTGAGCCATTGGAAGTCTGTACACACCCGCAAGTCTCCATTTCTTTTCCATACAAGGACGAGAAGTGAGGCGAACTCACTGGTGGACTTTCTGATGATGTCCTTCTCTCCCATCTCAGTAAGGACTTGGTGGAGCTTATGGTATTCAGCAGGAGGAGGCATGCCCTGGTAGGGCAGGTGAAATGGCTTCTCGTCTGTTAACCGAGGCACAAACCCCTTGGCTTGCCGCACTCCAGGTGATGGCGAGAGAAGACGTCCATATATTTGATAACAAGATTAGCCAACTTTCTTTACTAATCTGCTGACAGGGCTCAAGATCCAGCTCTCCAAGGCAGTCTCTCCTGCACACCCACAGCATTCTCCATTAAAGCCGCTGTTCCTGCCGACTCTGCACACATACTGTAGCCTGTCGAGAGCTTTTGAGCTCTGGGACCTCTGAATGGTGACATACCTGTCTGAGATGTTAAGAATCTTTAGTTTTACCCATCTATCGCCTCAGAGAGGTGTCACCACCTATATCTATCTCAAGTTTCACCCCTGAATTAGGTTTTACACAAATGCCACCACTTCCAATAAAAACAATGTTGGTCAGCTCTTGGCTGCTCAGATCAGCAACACCAGCTTCAGTAAGCTTCTTCTGTGCTTCTCTACTCAATGAGGAGGCCATTGGACCACTATCTAATATGGCACCAATAGTCAATTTCTTTCTCTTTAGTCACTGCTTCTGAAATTTTTTGTGTTTTGAAAGATAACAGTATCTGACTCATCCAAATCCTTAACATTGTTGTACAGCACACAGCATCATGTATTTATTATTTAGGCCATTGGCTATTTTGTTTGATTTAATTACATATTGAAATGGTAGTAGTCATGATGACAAGATGCTATAACTATTCTAATATAATAATGTTGGCTTACAATTGCTGGTATATGACTTGTCCAACTATTGACAAATGCACTATTCTGTATGTAAGTCGCTTTGGATAAAAGTGTCTGCCACAACAGCCTTCCTCAAAGAACAGGTAATTTAGTTTCCCTGCATGTTGTTGCTGGTTGAGGTCCTATTGGTACATGAGCACCACATGTAACCAGGCTTGAAGCACCAGAAGCAAAGATGGTCAAAATGGTAGTGGGACTCTCTGAGTGGCTTTTATCATTACAGACCTGACAGCTTGTTTCATGAATACCTTGGTTGTGGTTCCAAGCTTGTCTGCCACCTCACCACAAGGGGACCCTTTCATCTCCAACCCGCACCTTAGAAGCTCCTTGAGTATTGACATCATCTCACCAAGCACAGCATCACTGCCCTGCTGCTGACTCGGAGGCAGCTGGCTCTGTAGTATTAAAGAGGGAGACAGCCTCTGGTACTGCTGCAGAGGAGGAATGGTCTATTGATGGTTCTGAGAGACTGGAGGGAAAGACTGCTGCTGCTTCTTAGACAGGCGAGGAAGAGATAGACGGCATAACCCCAAGAGAGAGAGAGCTGAGAGAGAGAGAGAGTCAGCACTGGATGTCTTAATGTTACATACATTGTGAGGCTCTGTAAGGGCTTTGTGACAAAACCGTGCCGCTGCATGGGCCTTAGGCATGTGCATTCTCGCAGAAGACATCTGCTCCCATTGACATCCATCTCCTCATCTGTATTTTCTTTGATGTCCATTCATGTATCTGATTGTATTTAAACACAGATGTGAGGTTTGGATCTGGACAGTGCTTCATAAACATCTTAGAAATCTCTCCTCCCATATTCTCCATGTGTCTGCCCTGACGTTTCAAGCTTTCCTGAGCTATGTCTGCAGCCTTATTGAGGTGTATCCAATAATCTATGGGATTGTACAGTAGACATTTTGTAGGGGTAGGCATGAAGATGTGTTGCTAAAATACTGTTAGCATGTTGCAAATTCTGTCTGCGGTGCCAGAAGTGTTAAGTGAGGGGTTGTATCTTAACTACATCCCTGGCCTTCCCCATCATCCTCCCGTCATTGCATCTGTCTATAATGCGACATTGTAGTTATGCTTCTTTATGTATAATTTAATCAACTCAACCCTTTCAGTAACTGTATATTTGTTGGTACTATCTCCCCTGAATATAACGGGTTCCCTGTATGATTTTACAATGACATTAACGCGTGTGTTTTCGCTGAATGTACTTGCTCTGCCGCAAGTCTGAGTGTCTTGGTTTTGTGAAAGTGCACTTTGGTTAATATACCAAACCAATAGCACCACTAGACCTGAGTGTGGCTGCAATAGACTCTCCTATCTGTGAGCCTAACTGGTAGATCATACCAGCTAGACTGGTGTAATGTGACATTATCACCGCTGGGTGTTGAATGATGTGGTGCACCCTGTGACATCTGCCGCATAGGTGATCCAGCCAGATCCAGACACTAAATCCCTATCTCTCACAAGAAACACAGGCAGAGCACTCACATTTCTCCCAGCGGACCCATTGGACTGAAAATGAACCCCCCATTACACCTCTACCTAAGTTGAGTTGACTAAGAACAAACTCATCACTTGGCTGAAGCCTGCTAGCCATTTTACCACAGAAAAGTCCAATTCAAACTCCAAATTATACAAACAGTTCAACTGGAATACTATTCAGTTAGAATGACTTTGACAGTCCCCAGTACCTGACCATAACAACCTCCGGACAGAGAGACTCAGGGATGGACAGTGTTCTGATGTGACCATATTCCACGCTGCATCCACGACAGCCGATCTGCATCGAGCGGATCTTGAATCACAAGGTCACGGCACCAGTGTAACCAATTGCGTTGTGTAATGATGAGGAGAGACACAGGATTTGTTTACCAGTATTTACTGCAGTCTTAGTGTGCCTTTGATGGAAATGTGTACAAACATATCAGGGGTCAGGTAATACTGCATCAATCTCCAGCAAGGCAATTTCGTTCTGCACTGGAGTGTGTGTCGGTCACGTAATACAATCAGATAAATGGATGCAGTAATGCCCCAAATCCACCAGGAGGCTCCAACACCATTATTGCAAAATAATCAACTATAATACAGTTTAAAGAATTTCAAACAATATTAGCTGTGTTACACATGCATACAGTATGACGTAGTTTGTTAATAGCACTAGGCCTTTGCGCACACGCATGCATGTGTAAATGTGGTGGTGGATACTGACGAACCTCAATAATGTCTCTCTCATATCCTGCTGGAAGTGGCAATAAGCCAAGAGTATAGAGGATATATGGCTATATGACAATATAATACTGTATGGAGAGGGAGGGAGATCTTTACAGAGAAACAACATACATGTTAATTTTAGATTGTTTCTGATTTCTTTTAATGTTTCTGTTGTAACAACCACATGTCTTATTCTAGCTATGCTCATACAGTAAGTGCTGATTTCATCCAAACGACTGTGCCGTATTTGTAAACCATAAAAGTCTTAAAATACACAGTGTGTCATGCGCTCGCATCACATGTTGCATAATAATAGTTACAGGTTGATAAAATGAGCACAGAAACTGTTGCTATGGAAACGGTGGAATAATAGCACACTCCCTGACAACGGCACTTTAGTTTGTATTTCTTCCCATGTGTTGGGAAAAGTGTTTTCCTCTTTGGTCTTTTCTCCTGTCTTCCTTTTCTCTTGAAGAGATACACATCTTTCTTGTCTTCCACTGTTGAGTTTTGTGCCCTCTTGTACCGCCAACCCGCACTACACACTCTAATAGGGTAAAATTACCACATTTTATATACAGTACTGCAAATTAGTTTTTAAGGGATAGTTTATGGTAAATAATAATATGTCCTTGAAATGTATGCTTTCTTGTCTATAAATATATTATTTCCAAAACATTCACTTGACCTAAAGATGCGTACGACTATTTGTTTTCAAAGATAAGCTAACAAAGTAATTACACTGTATAAAATCGTCTTTCTAGCCAAGGTTGATCATTGACTTTAGATGGAAAGTGTTTGGATTTAATGAGCCAATGGCCTTTTATACCTTTACGGCTCATTATTTTATGTTTCTTCTCCCATTTATTTATTTATTTATTTATTTATTGCAGTTGTATTGAAACAATCATCAGTGGAAACATCCCAGCTTTGATTGATATTTCATTCACTGGACAACTTTTAATTGACACTCAACCAATTTACCTAATGATGCTTGATTCTATGCATTTACAATACGAAGAACCATCAGCCAATCAGAATAAAGAATGTAGAGAACACAGTGAAGTTAGACAATCGTCTAACTATTGCTAGTCACTGGTGGGCTCTGGCAGTATTTCAGCCTTCATATTTGTTAAAAGGTATCTTTTTATAGTTAAAGGCGTTATTTGTCTGTAAACGTTTTAGGGCTACAAATCAGACACGTCAGTGATATTTTTTCACCAAGCAAAAAGATCCCTGGATGCAAATAACTTTTTATCTTTAGTCAGAAAAATGTCTCGTTCTATAATGGTTATATTCCCATCCTGATTGACATACCATAGCTATTACAAAATTGTATGCATCTCCAAGATTATATCCAGCCTTTTACAGAAGTCATTACTTGTGCTAGTGAATGCCTAGTCATGTAATCATTACCAGTATGCACATTTTCATCTGACTTGTGTAGACGCACAGGGTCTAGTCTTAAATATCACTGATTTACTCAACAGTCATCTCTTGTACTGACCCTGGCCCATCTACTGTATTTTGACTATGTTGTTTTTCAGGTATCAGCTGTATTTACGTGTCCTTTTTCCACTCAGTTTTCCTTCTCTCTCTCTCTCTCTCTCTCTCTCTCTCTCTCTCTGTCTCTGCAGCTTCCCTACCTCATGTAAGACATCAATGTCCCTACAGAGGAGCAACAAAGCCTTGTGCAGCACACTCTAGGGCCCCTTAAGGCATATATAGAAGCTACATCCAGGGAGTTGTGCCTCCCAGTAGATCTCTCCTCTCTTTGTTCCTCTCTCTCCACCTGTCTCTACCTCTTTATCAGCTTTCTTCTTCCTGGGTCTCCTCCTGTGTGCAGAGAGCTTTTCTTTTCCTTGTTCTTTCTCACTTTCATCTGTCTTACAGTATATGCACCTCTAACACACACAGCACACACACATTAGCCAGTTGGCTAGCTGGCCCACTCTTTTGCCCAGTTGGAAGCAGAACCACTGGCCAGCTGTTACACTGTCGTGTGTGTGTGTGTGTGTGTGTGTGTGTGTGTGTGTGTGTGTGTACACGCGTGTGTGTTTGTATTCATTGTCTGTTGTTTTCTTGGCACCCACATGGTCATTACATAAATCACCCAGGAGAACACACTCCACTCTCTGTTCCTCTCTCACACATGCCCAAGAGAGAAAGCATTCAATGTATTCTATACGGATGGACAGACAGACAGGAACAAAGGCAGATAGAAGAAGTCACATGGTTTCAAGCCAAACTTCAAAAAGGGTTAATCTCCCAGAGTGCGCATTTCTTGGTTTAAAAAAAACTATTTGCCTGAGGTTATGATCCCTTAGATGTACAAACTTTACTTTGATTACATATTTTCCTGCAGTTTTTCTCTTCAACTTAAATCAAACAAGCAGTCAGCAAGACATGCAATATTACATGTTCACTAGTAAGTAAATAAATAATTACATTTATACTTATGAACATGTCACTAGTTAATCCAAATTCTGGGAAACAGAACAGACAAAATCTAGTATGTGTGTGTGTGTACACATAGTGTTATATATGTTTGTCAGGTATGCTTAATAAATATTATGCCTCAGCATAGTTGCATGTGTGTGTGCTGCATGCACGCACACACGCACACACACACACACACACACACACACACACACACACTATTTTTCATACACATGATACGAATGATAATTAAAATGGTTGATGCGGGTTGTCAAGGGTCCTTCTGCCTTCACATTGTGGGTGTGTGTGTGTGCGTGTGTGCGTGTGTGTGCATGTGTGTGTTTTGTCAGCAATAACAAACTGACCGAGCCATGACCGCTACCCTCAGTTTGTAGTAGCCTCAGCATTAACTACTCTGTACACACAGACAAAATATATGTGTGTGCACCCACATACTGTACACCCACATGTGTGTGAATGTGCGCGTACACATGTACACACACAGGCACATTAACAAAAGATTGCTTACCATGATATGCTGAGCTTTTTATTTTTTCAGCTCTCTTTTCAGACCACAGATCATTCTAAATTGTATCGCTAAGTAAATGTGCATGAGGGTGATTGTTTATTGCATGCTTTCCCTATCACATTTCCAAGTCAAAGAAATAATAAAGCAAAAACAAGTTTTTCTTTTTCTGTGAATTTTCTTCCCAAGGGTAGGTTAAGTACTGAGTACTCCTCTTTGTTCAGCAGCGCATATGAAAACTGTAAGCTGTAGGCACATTGGTGATATTCATTGTCACGTCTTGGCTTGATAGATAGCTCTGGGCGTATTGCTTTACTTTCCCTTCATTGACTCAGTGGCAACGCCTCATAGCTATTGTGTATGTCTTTCTCGCAATACACAAGGCCCCCTGCCGCAGCCAAGCAGACATTGACAGGCATTCAGGAGGCTGTGGAGCATCACTCCACTGCTGTACTGTACTTTCTCCCAAAAAGGCCCATTTTAGTATGCCTTGTGCATATTTTATTTGACATTGTTGCACTGAGAAAAGGTTGATTAAGCACACCGCCATTTTCAGTAACACAACACTTTCTACTCAGTTATTTGCATATACGATGTGTTTAATAAACTCTGGGGTGAACTTCATCTTTTCGTTTGTGATTGAGAAATATGAGTTTAAGTCAGTGTTGGGGTTTTATTTGGCTATACAGTATGATTTCTTTGGTCTTTATTTGGCCTTTATTTGGCCTGGTCTGTGATTTGTGTATTTCAATTTGTTAATGCCAAGGTACGTTTGTTTGTATTTCTCTTTATCCTAACTATAGACAAGGCTATGTCTTAGTAAGAAGAAAGTTTATATTGAAATAGGCATTACTGATTATTCAGTGTGTGATTGGGGTAAAAAAAAATTCCCAAACCAGTGCTTTGTTTTGTAATTAGTTGTCTGCTTAGATGTTATAGATTGCATTTATTGAGCTTCATTAGACAATTTACATTTTAAAAACTGTGAGCGAAAATCTCCAATGTGGTGTTTTTCCTGTCTAATTAGCACACAGACAAATGGCATGTGTTGTTCACAAAACTGCTTGCTTAGAGACATAAAAGATAATGGTTTCGTCTAAAAGATACAGGACTGTGCCTCGGAAGTCACTATTATTTTTTTTTACTGTGAGACATGTATTTGTTAAAGGCACAATATATACATTGCTAGCAATTAAATTGTTTAACATTGAGCTTTCCTATAAGTGATGGAAGAAAGTGAAATGTGATAAATACTGAGCCCATGGTTTAATTTTTAAGTTGTAAAATAAAACAAGCAACGCAACTAGGTAAAGACATACTCTGTAAGTATTAGCAATGTATTCACATGCGTGTGCACACACACACACACACACACACGTGTCTTTGTGTTTTGTGTACCTCCTTACCTCTCCCCTCTCATGCACACAAACACACCCTCCATCCTAACTATCTTCACACAGGCAGTTCTGTCCCTTGCTGACACTGTCTGGGATTTACTCTGCACATAGCCTTGATTCTCTTCAGCTGTGAGTGTGTGTGTGTGCGTGCGTGTGTGTCTGTGTGTGTGTGTGTGCGCGCATGCGTGCAAATGATCCTTCTGAAGTCCCTGTATTTGTAAATTGAGCACCGACTGCTGTGTGTGTGTGTGTGCGTGTGTGTGTGTGCGTGTGTGTGTGTGTGTGTGTGCGTGCGTGCGTGTGCGCATGCATGTTGTATGATAAGTATCCCTTCTGGTTCCTAAGGTTGTCATGGTGATTAGTGACTGGGCGTGCTTCTCACTCCCTGCCTCTGGACTTCATTGCTACGGCAACCTCATAGAATTTAAAAGGCACTAAAAAGTTATGTACAACTAATTTCCATCTTAACAGGTGTATTAATCTTAAACTCAGCAAATAAGCTCTTTTATCAAGCCAATGTTGTGTGGCAGAAAGATTAGCAGCGGTGTCGTAGCTCTGGGTGTCCAGTATTTACTTGGTTTGTTATGGTGTTTGATATGCCCCCTGCAGAATGTGTGTTCAGGGAGACTCCCAGACTGCTTTGAATCATATCTAATGCAACACAGTGCATTAAATGAACACATTGAGGTGTAACTTATGCCAATCCTCTTGTGGCACAGCAGCACACTCTTCCAAGACCTTGGAAAATAATATGCAAAATGTCTCAAATGTATGTAAGACAAACAGGACCATCCTTTCTCTTGCTGAATATTAAAATTCCCAAAAGGAAATGCTTTTTGGAAAACACATGCCACACTAACTGCTTGGTTTTATATTAATAATATGTATTCAGTATTTTGTATTTTTTGATATTACTGTGCATTTGTGGTGATGGTAGTCAGAGGCAATTGCCAATCAATACAATATATTGCATTTCTACATTGTTAAATTGCTGGATTAAAGTGTTTCTGGGCCGGGTATTTATAATGATAGATGAGAATTTGCATTTTGTGAACCTACATTGTTGAGAAGAACTACAGTATGTATGTTTAGCATGAGACATGCACTTCACTTGTTGTGGACAAAATTGATTAGACAGAGTACATCAACAGACAAGCACATTTCCATGTTAGTAGGGGCTCTGTAACATAGTTGCTGGGTTATCCCTTTAACCACATGTCCGTATTCCTGTTGTTGGCAGGCTGGTTAAATGTAACAGCATTGCGATCCACTGCATCATTTTGCTTAAACTGTTTGAAGGGACTGACAACAGAGAATGCCGCAGATGCTGAGAGAGACAGAGAGAGAGACAGAGAGAGAGAGAGAGAGAGAGAGACATTGAGAGAGAGAGAGAGAGAGAGAGAGAGAGAGATGGTGGTGGTGGTAGTGGTATTTGTTGGTTGTGTGATATTTATAGAAGGCGGGTGGGCGGAATAAAAACAAGGAACACTCCAGCAGCTGAGGAGCGGAGACACGGAGAGATGAATATAATGACACCGGAGAGAGAGATGACATGACAGAGAGATAATGACAGCACAGAGGGAGAGAGAGAGAGAGAGAGAGAGAGAGATGGATAGAGGGAGAGAAAGAGAGAGAGAGAGAGAGATGGAGAGAGAGAGAGAGAGAGAGATGGAGAGAGAGAGAGAGAGAGATGGAGAGAGAGAGAGAGAGAGAGAGAGAGAGAGAGAGAGCAGAAGGAGAGAGCAGGGGAAGGACATAGTCGGAGTGTTCAGTAAATTGTAAACTAGACATTTTTCAAGACTTGTGATTGACAGACATGTAAACACAGTCAGACAATCAGAAGGTCTGACACACTGACAGACAGCCCAGAGAGATGATATAGACCATCTCTCTGGGCTCCATGGGCCCATTTGGCACAGACCCAAATTACCATTACTTAAATGTTTAATCAGGAAGACACACACACACACACAGTCATCTGTACTTACATCTCTGTAACTTCCTGTATTTTACGACCACTAGCCATCCCTCTGTGACACACACACACACACACAAAGTTCTTTCAAAACCCATTATCTTTGTTGATGCTACTGTCTAGTGTGCATGTGTCTGTGTGTGAGTGTGTGCGCGCGCGCATGTGTGTCCGAGCACATTACGTGTGATTACAGTGGAAACGACAGATGACATCAGCCTAAACACATCCATCTGTCTGGGAACATGAATAAATCATACAGCCATCATCTCTGTTGCTTCTACTAGAATCACTGTACCACTATGCGTCATCTCTAACGTACTGTGATCTACTGCTGCCACTAGATCCCTCACCTCTAACGTACTGTGATCTACTGCTGCCACTAGATCCCTCACCTCTGACGTACTGTGATCTACTGCTGCCACTAGATCCCTCACCTCTGACGTACTGTGATCTACTTCTGCCACCAGATCCTTCCTCTCTAATTCGATACAACCATCACTGTACTACCACTAGGTCTATATATTATTTATTTTTATATTTAATAAAACGCAAAACCATTTTTTTTGCAAGTCAAAACATTCAGGGGTGCCCATATCATGTATTATTACAGTACTGTTTTGGGTTTGTCAATTGCGTTGACGTGTAATCCAGAACAATGCAAGCTTGCTTACTCTCAAATAATTGATCACCACCTTTGAGAGATCCAGTATTCTATAAAAACATTATTTTCTGTCAAACTGTATCGTCATGGTAACGTGGTCATCTTCAGATTGTACTGCACTCCAATACCAATTACAATCAGGTAAGTTAGCAGGCATGTATCCAAAGTGACTAGCAGCAAGTATAAAAAAACAAGCAGGGGTTATATGTCTTGCTCAAAGATGCTTACTGGTAGGTTGTACATTTGTACACTGGATTTACCAGTACACATCTTAATACACGAGGTTCCCTTTGCCTGGACACATCTTAATACATGAGGTTCCCTTTGCCTGGACACATCTTAATACATGAGGTTCCCTTTGCCTGGACACATCTTAATGAGGTTCCCTTTGCCTGGACACATCTTAATACATGAGGTTCCCTTTGCCTGGACACATCTTAATACATGAGGTTCCCTTTGCCTGGACACATCTTAATGAGGTTCCCTTTGCCTGGACACATCTTAAT
>JAODUG010014778.1:0-23705 GCA_027564795.1 Aphredoderus sayanus | reverse complement strand
GGGAAGTTTGGGGTTCCTTGCTGGAGCTGCTGCCCCCGCGACCCGACCTCGGATAAGCGGTTGAGGATGGATGGATATACTAATCAGTACAGTATATACTAATCTAATATAAAATAATGAGCTCAGGGGACTGATCTTGTATGTAGCTTTGCTCAAACAACATTCAGGAAGCATTAAAGGTTGATGAAGGACACATCCACTGTAAATTAATTTGTAATAAATTACTTTACCACTGTGGTCCACTGCATGGATGACACATACCTGAGCTATACTGTACTTTGTATTGTGGGAGTAATTGTAATGACGAGGTGCTAATGAAACTCCCCCCTACCCCCAACAGGATGAACTTTCCACAGATGGTCCAGTCTCTCAGGAAAGAGAAAAGGAACAGGTATATTTATATTTGTCTTTTCCAGCACGTGTTATGAAATGAATATATGCATCATTTAAAAATAGTAATTCTTAGTAATTCTTGAGAAACTGTTCCTAAGACAAACTGAAACAATGAGAGGACTCATTCAACAAACCATGTTTTGTCACATGCTGTGTTATACAAATGTGTACATCAGGGGTGTCACACAGGGGGCCAAAACTCAAATCACACTTTAGGTCGGGGGCCAAACAAGATAACATTTATTGAACAGACTAATACTTAATGTTTTTTTTAACCTAAATATGAATAGAAACAGACAGGATACAATATTATTTCTTAATTACAGCCACATTAGCTCCACAAAGAAGACACATAGGTTCACCGGCAATGTACTCAGCCTCCCACCGGTTTTCAAAGGCTCTCTTTTCAGAATCAACTTTTCTCTTGGCCATTGTTAAGGGCTAGCATAACTTGAAATTAGGGTTTTATACATCAAATGACGCTTGATCGATCTGACGCAATGGACGGGGGAATGAATGAATGAACAGGTGCTGGTTCTGACACATTTGGTGTACACCCATGTTTAAAATATAACACTGTTGACAAGAGTAGAATTATTACATTAATGTTACTGTACTATAGCAGCCTAAGATACCCACAAGTAATCAAGTTGCGTTTGAACCCTAAAAGAACACATTCAACAGTTTGACAACATCACTCTTAGACACATAAACACAGAGGTCAGCTCATGATTTTTGTTTATGTATTTGACACATTGGAAAATACATCATAACAAAATACATTGCAAGACCTCAGCTCTGGTTGGGTTAATCATATTCTAATATCATTTGATCACTTTGGCGGTTCTAGATATTTTGGTAATAATTTAAGTATAATTATGTTTTTCTTTTTGCTATCGAGCTGTCTGAAGAAGTGTATTGAATTCAGTGACTGTTTTATTTTACCTCTTTGTCTCTTGAACACTTAAGCATTGAAAAATGATTAATTTCTCTTTCACAGGTTGTCTTAACTACCACAGAAGTGCCTCTTCAGATAGCCCGTCAGAGAAATGAAGTATGAGTAATACTTTTTCATTGTGGTAAAGTTAATGCCCCTTTTAATATGTACAAAATGTATTTGAGTTTGATAAATCATTATGTTTTTGTCATAAGGAGGAGCTGTCAACACCTCCAGCTCCTGGCAGAGAAGACACAGACAAGGTATACATCCGACGTTATTTATGTCCTAATTCCTAACAAATTGCAGTATACTTGAATGTCCTTGCATGCATTGGAATGCATATCTTTTTCATTTGCTCTTTATACATGAATGTGATAGACAAGTGCTTGAAATAAAAAATGGTAGGCTATATTTAGCATCTTTCAGACCATGCTTTAAATTACCGTATGTACTGTAAGCACTTGTTATCGTAATTCATTGCAACCTGTCACTAACACATGAAAGTTTCACCAGTGCTAAAAGTAATAGTGGTTTTATTAAGGCTTCTTATACAGTATGTGAATGAACATAAACTGAAAAATAAGTAATACTCGTGATCATATTTAACTAAATGGAATCCTAAAGCAATCCTTAAAGCATGAGAGAGGGCTTTTTTTTGTGCCATTTTTCTGCGGATGACATCCTTTTGCCAGCATGCTTTGAGCATGACAGTTTGCCTGAATGGGAATGAACAAAGATGCTATTTAAGCCACACTCTTCAAGAGTGATTTACTAAACCAACGTTGATTGACGAGTTAATACTTTCTCTTTTTTTATTTCTTTTTCCTTTTTTTTTCTTTTTTCTTTTTTTTTAAACAGGACCTTTCTTAAATCCTGAGAGAATGTGACTGTAGGGTTGTGAGCATTCATAAGCGAGCGCGCGCTGCCCGTGAAGCGTGAATGTAATGAAATGTGAAGCGTGTCGCTGGTGAGGAGCAACGATTCATGAGGGGTGGGGTGGGGGGGGAGGCTCTCATCACACAGTGATGATGGCACTCACCCAGGGCCACGCCCATGTCAGGAGTCACGTCTTGTCTAGGAGCACACTGTAAAACTCCATTACAGTCTTCATGACCATGATTCATTTTTCAATGTAAATGGACTTACATTTTGGACTAAGTTATTTATTAAATGTCAACCATTTTGTATCATAAATATTGATTAGGATAGATGCTCTCAAACCTTTCGTAACGACTCACTCTTTGATTTGTGTATGGAATTATTTCCTTGTGATTAAAACGCTCATTACAAAAACTTGTTTTGATTTGAAACTCAGAGGGCATGGACTTGAGGCTTTGGGGGACAATGGGGCTTTGTTGATGTTCTAACACAATCAAGGAGTGTTCCTTTAACATTTTTTATGCATACACCTTTGTATTAAGTTGTCTTTAAAAGTTTATTTATTGAAACAGGAAAAACATGTATGTATTGTTAACTGTTTTTAATTTTAATATTATTTTACATTTACTCTATCATTGTTCTATGGAGCCATACCACTTACTTCTTTCACTGGTGAAATATTTTCATTTCATAAAATGTTTCTCTGTTTTTAATAATCCTCTCTGTGCATGTACTGTATGATTAAAGTCAGTAAAACATTCAAATCCTTTCTATAAAAGTCTGTGTCGTTTATTTTAACATACAGTAACATTTTCTGATTATTAAAATTAAGATTATTTCACACGCAAAACCATTACCATGCATTACTATACACCTAGGCTACACTACAAAACAATATCCAAAATACAGTAAATGCAAAATGATTTATGGATCGTCTTGGCAACTGACAGGCAGAACAATCGCGGGTCAGGGTAAAGAAAAGCGTCCTCTGGCCTGATTCTATGGTAAGTTTCACCCATATATAGTAATTACAAAATGCAATCATGCTAGGTGTTCCATTTAGAAGTACTGTAGAAAGTAACAAACACATTTTTCAGGGACACATGCCAGGGCCACAAGGCAGAAGAGATCAGTACAAGAAGCCACCAAAAGTATAAATATGTATTCTTTATCTATGCATCACCATTTAAAAACTTTTTTTCAAATGCAGAATTGTCACAACAGACAGCATTTAATATAAAAAATCTATTTCATGGTTGCTGCTAACCACATTTCCCTCCATTTTCCTATTTCAGATTCTTACCTCTGGAGCTAGTGGTCACAGCAGGTGGAATGTACGTCTACTCAATGACTGTTTACTGAATACTGAGTAGCCTACTGATTGGGTGTAGGGTGTTTGTAAGGAGATTGTAATCCATTAAAAATATTACATTAACCTTCCTGTTGTCCTAGGGTTAGTTAGACTGCCTTTTGCTGCAGTACAACAGGAGGGTTAAGCATTTTACATTCAATTGACTTTTTCCCCAACATTTTATCAAAAAGATTTGAAGCAGCCGTACATCGTCATCATAAACATCACAAACGTCACATACCTCATACCCGTACCCGTAGTCTCACAAATACATCAAGTTTCTTGGGTACAAATGGCTACTTTAAGTTCAAAGGTCAGATAATTACCTGTCCTATATGACTGTAGAAGCCGCCTACTCATGCTATTGTTTTTAACCTATGTGGTTCCAGGAGCAAAAAGCTAACCCTGACATCCACATTGGGAGCGGGAGACAAGGATGGAGGGAAAGAGAGAATTACAGAGGGATGGAGGCTGACAGGGGACTGCACGCCCAGAAGGAGAGCGGAGCAGAGGACGAGATTAAACACCGGGCTGAGGACCATGAAAATGGAGATGAGAAGGTTCCGGAGACCTACGGATACCCCGAAATGGGCCCCGACTATGAGGAGGAGGAGCAGAGTGGAGCGGAGGAGTGGGAAGACGGACGGGATGTGGACAGAGAGAGGGACGGAGAGGACGATCTGGAGATGGAGAGGGAGAGGGAGAGGCTGGAGATGGAGAGGGAGAGGATGGAGCTGGAGAGGGAGAACACAGAGACGGATAGAGACCAGACAGAGACGGATAGAGACCAGACGGAGCGAGAGAGGACAGACAATGAAGGCGAGAGGGAAGAGTGGCAGACAAGAGAAAGAGAGAGGGAGAATTTGGGAGAGAGAGGGGGTGATTATGATGAAGAAAACTCCAGGCAATATCCATATCCTCCTGAGTATTTTTTGCTGAAGGTAAGATGATATGTACAAACGTTCATCCCTCCCTTCCCTCCAATTTAAAAAATTCAACACCGTGCCCCAGAGAAAATTAGCAAGACGTAATTAGATACAGTAGAATCTAATCTGATAAGATTTTAACACTCATTGAGTCAAATATAGGATAGATTGGGGTGAAATTATCATCTGACAAAGATAACATTTCTTGTCAATTTGGTTTATGTATTTTGCCATAACAGGGAGGCCCAGGTGAGGACGGAAAACCTGGCATAAAGGTGATTGGAAACTGCAATCCTATAAATAAGTCTATACAAGTCCATAATATGTAATAATATGTGTTGGTCATAACATGAATTATGGTTTTATTCCATTTTGTTGAACTTTGTTACACTACGTTACCAGTTCCCCAGTGTAGACAAAACTGATGAAGCAGCCAATACATTGTCAATGCGGGTGCACTGGCATATGGCCATAGAATGAATGTTTTTTCCTACACATTTACACTATTACGTAATTATGCAGACATTCAGCTTCTAAATAGATTTGTAGAAACTACATCTATATTGTATTTGTGATAATAATTGAAGCAATTCAAGAATAGGAATAGTGTACTGGAGGATTTACTGTAATAGGCTGTAATGAGTATTTTAAAGACTATTTTGAGTATTACCATATGGCTTCAAGTGGCCAACCACTGTAATCCATTAAAAACTCCTCTGTTAGTATATTTTTTAGTTACGTCAACTGAAGTCAGGTTATCTGAGTCTACTGTCTTCAGCTATGATATAGTGGGAATGACAGGCACCGCAGGAAATGTGCCACTAGTGTTCTCACACTATGTGTCACGTCCCTCCGCCTAACTGCACTGCAACGACCAATGACGTCAGAGTGTCTGTCACCCATGTTGCCGTCAGTGGCGCCAATAGATCTCATATGATAACCTGAGCCTTTGGTCTTCAGAGCTTTGCTTTCGTTTCACAGTGGAACAGTGCTCATATAAATAATTCCCCTTGTTATCCTGTTACATCAGTACAACACCCAGTGTATGACTTTCTTCACCTCCTTATATATACACATATACTGTATATTTATATTACATACTATATACAGTATTTCTTATTATAAATAGTATTTGTATTTGTGGATCAACCTTGCTAACAGCTAAAGAGAACTGGCATATACTGTACATTTTACTTTGATTCTGATATGCCAAGTGATTGTGTATTGTGTATTGTTTGTTTATTTGTTGCCTGTAGGGGGAAAGTGGTGAAAAAGGACAGAAGGTAAATATAGTTAAATAACAATTTAAACTCTAAGAATATATTTACCTTGCCATAGGTTATATTATAATTAAATGAATTGTACAGTATATGGACTTTAAAGCAATGCACTGTGTGTGTGTGTGTGTGTGTGTGTGTGTGTGGGTGTGTGTGTGTGTGTGTGTAGGGCGAGCCAGGCATTGGTTACAGAGGGCCAGTAGGTCAAGCTGGTCCTCCAGGGCAAAAGGTTAAAAAAAATGTTTCCTTTCCATACACACACACTTTCATCTTATTGTGATGGCTGATTTAACACATCTACCAATAATACAATTAATCCTCACTCTGTCCACTGCTCCTGCTTTAATTAGCTTTGTTTTCTCATTTAAATTTTAATTCATTGAGCCCGATTGCCTCAATAACTCAGTTACTTGTTTAAAATAGAACACTGGAAAGTGTAAAACTGATAGGGAGTAGGACTTTATTTGAAAGTAATTATTTTAATGGAATAGAACTGATTAATGACATTGCGCTAAACAAATTAACTTTAATTGTTTATCGGCTGTCCGCCTGTCTCTCTCTCTCTCTCTCTCATCTCTCTCTCTTTCTCTCTCTCTCACTCTCTCTCTCTTTCTCTCTCTCTCTCACTCTCTCACTCTCTTCATTACTAGGGTGAACCAGGTGAATCGGGACCTCCAGGTGCTCAGGGTATTCAGGGTATCAGCGGGAACCCAGGTGTGCAGGGCACTCCAGGTTTGAGGGGCCATTCCGGGGATCCAGGAGAACCAGGAAGAGAGGTGAGATGGGACATCCCCCATGTAACCCCATGATGGGACATCACCCATGTCAGAAATGGCCAGTAAATTACCATGTGATTATGGACACAAATCTACGGTTTAACTGCCAGTAATCCAACTGGATGAACAAGAGAGGAAGTTGAGACAAGAGAGGAAGTTGTTCACTAATGCCCCTCTGCATTTGAACAGTATAAGGCATACACTCAACAGTCAGGTTTAAACTTTTATGAAAAAAAGGCCAACCTTTCAAATGTTTAGAACACAACTCCATCCTTAACAGTAGCACCAATGTACAACACTGTAGGGTCTTAAACCACTTTCCTGAAACCAGTAGCCCTGAAACTCATTACTATGGGTATATCGGTTGCTGGAACATTTACTGTGTTTTGTAAACTTTTTTTATCTGAATGACACTTACAGTATATACTGTATTGTGTCATATAATTCCATTTCCATAACCCACAATGAATTGCTGTGTTTTGTATTGGCCACATTAAAAATGAAGCACATAGCTAGCTAGACAATGCTACAGTATGTAATCCAAAACCAAACTCCTTGCTGTTTCTGAATCCTTCAGTTCAGCACTGTGTTTTGAAGATACCAAGGCATACAACCCCAGTGGGAACTTGATGTTGAAAAAACATTTAAAAAAAACAGGTCAAAAATGCAAATCAAACTTAAGTTTGATTAAAAATCACACATTGATTTTATGTAAATTGAACGTCAAACATATTGGCCTACATATACATTGAACCAATTTCATTGTGGGATTAACTTAATTTCACCCAATTACCACTGGAAGAATTGTGCATCCAAACTGAATTTAAAGTTATGTTTTATCATCTTGAGCAAGTCTTGACTAATATTTGACGTCAAATTGAAATCAAAGTGCCCGCTAGGATGCTTCCAGCATCCTACCCATAGGATGCTCTGCCTTCTGTCTGTTCATACAGGGAGAGAGGGGGAGAAGAGGCAAAAATGGATCACCTGGTACACCAGGAGCTAAAGGTCCTACTGGAGCACAGGTAAGAATATCATCCTAACTGACAGGACAGTACAAGTGTTGGAATCATCTATCCTTCTAGAATAATGGTTTAATATAGTGTTGATTAACTAGTTGGTATGACCCTTGATACCAGTACTGGTATTTGTTTTACACTAAAGCATCATCATTAGATGAAATTAAAAAAAAAACGTTAAAAAAAATGTTTGAAATATGTTACAAATAAACTATATGTTATTTTTTAAGAAAAGGTATGTGTTTCATATATATTACATTTGTAATTTTTGCTCTAAAGGGTGATCCTGGTTTGCCAGGTGTTAAAGGAGAAAAGGTAGATAAGTCTAATCATTTATTGGTCAATCAATCAGTCTCTTGATGTTGATATACTTTTGACTGACAGTATATTCATTGATATTCCCATCAGGGAGACAGTATTCCAGGAGAACCTGGTGCCAGGGGCATAGCTGGGATTCTAGGGAAAAGGGTGAGCTCAGCTGATCTGCACCACTGCAGCGCATGTGGAAAGTCAAGTAAAAGAAAATATTGACTGGTTCAGAAACTTGCTTGTTTCTGTCTGCCTTTGTTCAACGTTTGTTGACACTTAAAGCAAAGTGTGATCAAATATTTACTTTCATTTCAAACAGCTCTACTCTATAATTAATGCAATTTTGTCGACTGTATACTCTGCCTTATGTCTTACCAAGTCAACAGATTGCAGGTCATTACCATTTCTATTGTAATGTCATGTCCTTGCTTCAGGGTGACAAGGGAACTCCAGGAGTTAAAGGAGCTCCCGGCCATATAGTGAGTAGATTTTATATCTTTAAAGAGGTATACAGTGAGTTACCTTTATTTGAAAATGTATTTCATGTTTACATATTGAAATAACCTTTTTTCATATTTGCAAGGGTCCTAAAGGCTTTTCTGGCAGCAAAGGGGAAAAGGTATGTAGTGACCATACCAAAATTGTAAAAATAGACTCTATATATAAGAGCCAATAGTGAAACTTTGTAAACCTTTCACACTTTCTATTAGTTTTTTGGTTTTCAAGATATCATTTAACATTCAGTTTGATGTGTCACTGGGTTCCGGCTGTTTTGATATGAAGGATGACATTTCTCAGTCGGACTGTCTTTGGTTTCATTTCTCTTCCATGAGCTGATCTGCGTCACAGCAGTTTTTACCCTTTTATATTGTTTTTACAACACACACACATACACACAATACTATTGCAAGGTCTTGATTTCCAGAATACGATGAGCTATAAGTATTCTACACCATAGTGTAAAGCAGTGGTGCCCAATCATTATCCTGAAGTTCTAAATAAACCTGCACTGTTTTCTGCTAAATACTCCCTGAGATACATCGTCCAAAAAACCACAAACATTTACATTTATGTATTAAGTAATATAACATCCTGTTTTATACAAAGCATAAGCAATAAGTAAATATGTTGATAGCTGATATTGCCCATATTCTATAGCCACTAGAGCTAGCTTAGTTACTAATGTATTATACCATTACAAAGTAGTTAAAAATGAATGAATACATATGTTCTCTTTCCAGGGTGATCGTGGATTAGCTGGAGTTAGAGGAGACAGGGTATGCCATATCACAATCCTTTAAGCTGTTTAGTTGTTGTGGTTCCATAATTAATTTCCTTCAAACCCGAACACTGAGGCTATCTTTGATTTGTCTGTCCCAATCCTTTTTCAGGGGAGTGTACTTCAAATCCATGGACCCCGGGGATACAAGGGGACTAAGGGAGAGTGGGTAAGATCTTGAGGTTGATATTTCAGTGCAGTCTAGCTATAGACATTATGCTCAAACTAGCCAAGTTTGTTGTTGTGTCAGTGACATTTGCTTTGATGCAGGGAATGCGAGGAGCCCCGGGATTTGACGGAGACAAGGGAGAGAAAGGAGAGGATGGTCCCCCCGGTGTTAAGGTAGATAAGTTAGAGCACGTTGTTTCTCTTGTGCAGTCCCATACACAAGATACGAAATCACACAAGTTGTCTGTGGGCATTTTATTGGCCACGTTTGGGAATTACAATAACTTTTATCCAAAGCCATTTACAGCGTACAGTCACAAGGAGCAGATAGGGTTAGGCATCTATACTGCTATCTATAACCCAGCCTCAAACAGACAGATATACACATACACAGACAGACATCATGTGTTATCAACGTCCACTGTTTGTACACATGCTTTCCAACCTACAGGGCCTTAAGGGAGATGCAGGGACTAAAGGAGCTGTGGGGCCATTTGGAGCCAGAGGACAAGTAGGCCAGAAGGTCGGGAAATGTCTATCGTACTTTCCTTTGACTTTTGGTCATGAAATACTGTAGCCACGTAGCTCTTAAATACTGTGAATGACAGTGTCCTGTTATTCCTGCAGGGAGATCCAGGAGAGCCTGGGAATAATGGAGAAAAGGTAAATATCTCTCTCTTACACACAGACACATACTGTACATACTCATGTACACAAAACATACACACACACACACACACACACACACACACACACAATACGTGTGAGGTTTCATGTGGTTCCAGGGTCTGAGTGGAGATAATGGGCTGAACGGAACCAAGGGCGACAAAGGTGACATAGGACAGCAAGGCCTCAGGGGTGATCAGGTAAATGGCACGACAAGATCAGTGAATCTAATAAGTAACAAGTTGTTCATTTTTCAACATTAAAACATTATTTGATTTGCTACAGGGTGACCCAGGAGAACCTGGCCTACCAGGAGACAATGGGGAGAAAGGGGTGAAGGTGAATGCTACTTTTAGTTAGCGTTATGCTATGTTTAACAGTCAGATATACAGCTTTGTATTGTTTTGTACAATATTGTAATGTGAAGTAATGTGTTGTATCTTAATGTAACATGTTGTAATGTGGGTACTTACATGTATGCTGAAATGCATTCATATTCTGAACACAATGTTCAAAGTTGTGTATTTTTAGCAAGGAACATTCTTGGGTGTCATTTTATTGGAACCTGTACATGTGACATCAATACATGTTTGTAACAGGGATTCCGTGGTTTACCTGGTCGAATGGGAAGTCCTGGACTAAATGGAGAAAAGGTTAGGTGTGATATTTACTGTGTGGGAGAACCAGCTGGCTGAAGGTACTTGTGTGTTGTTTTTGTTACAGTATTTCTTTCTACAGGGTAATATGGGCCTTAATGGGATCCCAGGTAAACCCGGTCTTAATGGACTCACAGGTGCCAAGGTAAACCCACACTGCCACTTTATACATAAATGTTGATTTTTTTTTTAACCCTCCATTTGACCTTTGGGTCAAACTGACCCAACGCACTTTCTTGTTGCGCCATCAGAAGGTGCCAACCGCAGCACGGACAAATGTCATGCCGCGGTTGGTGCCATCTACTGGCGTACCAAGGTAGTGCATTTGAAACCCAAGTACTCGCTGTCCTTGGGTTTCAAATGCATTATATAAGGTATATATATATAGGGTTAAATATAATTTCATTTTCAGGGTGAAAAGGGTGATGGAGGGATTAATGGTGAAGATGGCACCCCAGGACAAAAAGGAGAAAAGGTTAGTGAATGTATCATACATTTTAGCTCATCAACTCATATGTTATGCCAACCTTTTCTACAGAACTGCCAACATAACCCCTTGGTGAATTAGAACCAGATGATTCAAATCAACACACCTCATCAGACAGCTTATCTAGTTTAGTGCCAGGGTGAATTGTATTGACTGTATCTGTTAACAAGAATGAACACATTCCTGCCTAAGGGGGCAATAGGCTTCACAGGGTTCCCGGGCTTCAAGGGCTCAGCAGGAAGTCCAGGGAAGGACGGAGAGCTGGGACAGCCGGGACCTCCGGGGTCCAGTGGAGACAATGGGCCTAAGGTAGAACCATTTGCACAGATATCACCATGGTTTTCTTAGGTGATTGACAAGCAATACTTCAGACTATCAGTCCCATAGTGAATTTGATTATCTGCAGATGTGTTTAACCTGACATATCTGTAAAATAAATAGTCCAATGGGTTTTCACCGATGTGAAAATATACTGTATTTCTTTCATATACTGATAATGTTCATTCTAAACATACAGTAGTAACAGGTAGTAGCAGCATCATACACATTCCACACTCACTTGATATTTTATTATACAAGTTTTGCTTGAAAAACAAGAGAATCTGAACATGTTGGCAGAAGAATGAAACAGGCCTGATTACAGTCATCACACCCTCAGACAGACATTCCTATGTTTAGCAGATACAGCCAGCTCCCGGCTTTAATTACGCATGCCTGGTAACGAGGGCTATTATTGTCTGGAACGCACCTCAGTCAAGCAGCTCCTCTCGGCCACAATTAGGACACTCCGAAAGTTGAAAGAGATTGAATGGACACCTCAAATGGTGACTATACAAGGGTGTGGCTAATTGGGGCACAGTGAGTTGAAAGAGTAGTGCTCAGTAGTCAAGTTGCTCTATTGCTACTGTGTGTGGCTGTGTGAAGGGATTTCAAATACTAGTGTGTGTGTGTGTGTATGTGTGTGTGTGTGTGTTTGCGTGTGTGTGTGTGTGTGTAATTAATTCCTGTTGGCCAGGGAGAGCGAGGCAGGCGAGGGAGAGCCAAACCTTGTCAGAGAGGTCTACAAGGAATCGCTGGCCCGCGAGGAGACAGTGTAAGATGCGTAAACATGGGCAAACACCAGTGTTATTTTAAAACGAATGAAACTATGAGAAAAAATTGTTCAGCGATTACCTTTCTTCCATGACTAAACAAAAATAGATATTTGATAAACAATTAAAAACGATGACGAACTTTATGCTGACACACGCACACACACACACACACACATTAATAAGTTATACTGTAAATAATATTTAGCTCCTATGTGCATGGGATTTCTTTTAGATTCACCTTTAATTAGAGGTAATATTATTATATTTTATATTCATTTAATATTTTTCAACAGGGTTTAGCGGGGAATGAAGGAGCCAAAGGGGAGAAGGGAGAGCCTGGACTTTCTGTGAGTGTGTTTTCAGTCACACACACTACACACACACACACGCACGCACACACACACACACACACACACACACACACACACACACAATAACCTGTTTAGATTCGATTATATTAGCTGAAATTGCCAGTTATTTAGAATCTTTTTCTCTCAAGGTTAAAGAAGTAAAGGAGCTTGTCAAACAAGAGGTAGAAAAGTGTGGTAAGTATGTATGCTTTTATGTACAGTACACTGCACGTGTGCGTGTGTCATATTTACCTGTTTGCACAACTGTGTTTGCCTTCAGGTAAATTATGACCACGAGATGCTGCCACTAGCTCCATATTTTAAGTGTGCATGTACACTCATGTGTATGCATGTGTACGTGCATGTGCGTGTGTGTGTTCTGGGGCTCCGTGGCAACAGCATGGCACCCATGTGTGCTATGCCATCTGCTATGTTCCCTCATAGGAACACACACCGCGGCGCCGGTCGCTACGGGTCCATTCACAAACGTGTGAGCACTATTAGCTAAGGCGACACAATAAGAGACTACAAGACATGGTTATGGCACATTGCACTCTGTTGCTTTGCTCTTTATGGCAGTGCCAGTGAGTGAAATACAATATTGTGCATACTGTACACACAGTACTGTAGTTGGGGTTGACGGTTTGACGCACCATAAAATGCATTATATATTGTCTTTGTGCATGCGTGTGTCATGTGTACACATGTACTGTACTGTACCTGTGTGTGTGTGTGTGTACCTGCACAAACCACAATGTTTCACTGCAGGGGTGGACATCCAGTTCCTGGTGACATCCAGGGATCTGGACAGTGATACTCAGACAGAAAGCAACGTGGGGGAGGAGATGTCCCTCACCCGCAACCTGCCTGATACAGGGCAAGGAGGTGAGGTGGAGGAGGAAGGTGAAGAAGAGGAGACATTCCAAAACAAGATGGCGGAGACCTCTGTTGCTCCCCCAGGGGCTGTCAGAGGAGAGGGAAATCCGACCCGTGGCAACTGTACCGGTAAGAGATTGTAGGGTTAGCCACAGCTACTGTAGCTCTCAGATAAAAACTAATACTTTGTGAGCCCCACACACACATTCACACACACGCACACACACACACACACACACACACACACACACACACACACACACACGCACAAACATGCACACAAGGCCAGCCCGGCTATGGAAACAAAACACATGCTCAGATTACAGCTCACACACAGGGAGTGTGACATCATTCTCTGCTAAGGACACAATTATTCCACTATATCTTTACATACAGTAGTAAATAGTAGTTTGCAGCTATATTCATGTTTAAAATATTGCATATAGGACCTTTAGCCCTCCCGCTGTCGTATAGCATTTCAGCAGACTACCAGCCAACCACGGAATGTCATATGTCCGTGTTGTGGTTGGCGCCCGCTACTGGCGAGTGCACCGGGTCATTTGGACCCGTAGGACAGCGGGAGGGTAAAAGTTCCTTCTTCATTCCTGCTGTATTGTAGTCTTTTCTGGTTAGTGTTAAATCAAACATTTTCATATAAATGCATCATAATTTAGGGAAATACAATGATTAAGCTTACTGCCCATTCATGAAAGCTTTTCCATTTGCAATTCTGAGTTTTTACACCGATGTGCTTTGTGTCCTCCAGCCATGCTTTATCCCCAAGGGACAATAGAGAGCATAAATAAACAGAGTGAAATGGTCTACACTGGCCCGTTTGCTGTCCATGCACTTGTGTTTTAACATGCTCTGAACACCACATGTCCTCCCCAGTTCACCGATTTTATTTTGAAACTGTGCACGGGAAGGGCATGTGCTTCTGAGTTTCATTTCAGACAGTCGATAAGTAGCCTAAGTATGTATGTAGAGTCAACCTTTACTTGAGTCAAGTCTGGGACAGCACTGGCTAACAGCGTCAAGATCTGCCTACTTATACGTATTTTGACTGACATGCGTAATGGCAAAATACAGTATGTAACTCAATGACCCAGTCGGTCTTTAAACTTACACAAAGGAATTTGTTGGTAAACTTAGCGACACGAGTCTGGCTGTGTGCAAGGCTTGTTATCTGTTAAACAAGCAGGCTACGGTTACTACAGTACATAAAATTAACAGAAAATTTTAATTTGTAAATAATGCAGGACACTAGTGTCGCACTGGAAATTCGGATACAGACTGCTGATTGACAATGCTAACAGCCAATGGATTCAACTTCCTCACTTCCGGCAAGTGCTGTCAAGTTTACAGGGGTACAGTGTATGCATCAAACGTTCAGCACAGAGTTGCTTATGTGACATAGTGCTAATGGACAGAAGAGGCTAAGAATACTATCTAAGTGTTACAGTGACACAGTAAACAGGAAAGCTGTAGCATATATGTACAGTTTGTAGTTCTGTCAGAATCCAAATGTGTTTTTAAACGATACAAACTCCACTGCTTCTGTTACTAGTGCCCAGGCCAAACCAGCAGAGACCTATCATGAAGATAAGTGTGACTCTGCAGGGAGTCAGTAGCGCTGCTGTCACTGTCAGAGACAGTCAGCTCATACTACAGCTCACGCAGTGGTTAACAAGCCTCATTAGTGCACGTAACCTGCAGGCTATAATGTCTTTCTGCATCCCAATTAACTGATGGTGTCCCTCCCTTTTGCTCCGGGTGACTACACCAATCTCTCCTGTTATTGCCAGTGTCAATGTCGGCATGTTAATTCATAAATGAACTTACCGCCACATGTGGGATTGCGACATTTAGTTTGAAATAAAAATACAGTAGTATAGCGTTACAACAGTGTTTTAGGTGTGACTGTGATGTGTGATTATGGTGGAATACAGGAAATCATCCATCAATTTATTATCTCATCCTAGGAAGGGTCTTAGGAAAGTGGGAATCTGTCTTACTGTCTTGAATACTCCAGGTTGTGGGATCACTACTTAAATACACATCTGCCATTCATACCTATAAGACATGTATCTGAACAAAGATCCATTACATCTTTTATTACATCGTTTATAAAAATCTTCTATATTCTTACTTCAGAAATAGATGCTCACATATTCAATAACTATGTGTAGTTTATAGTCCAAAGAGAATATTGTTTCTTAATATAATAGCATATTATATTATATGTTATACTAACATGTCTTGTTAAAGTGCTGTCATTGTGACCTTTTGATATAATTAAATTGTTTTACAAAGGTCCATTTGTGGTACAAATGGTCCAGGATTAAGTACTACAATGATGTCTAAAAACAAATGACTCCATCACATACACAAAGAATTATATCTACAGTAGCTACTGTATCTGAAACCTATATGGTCTCTGTCTGTTAGATTCTGCTGGAGAGGAATGTCTGGGCTGGGGACAAAGAATGAAGAGAAGGATATTTGGAAATAAGTCCACTGGTGAGTGGAATTGCATTGATTTTAGGGGGAAATCCTTTCTTTACACAAATCATTGATGGCTAATTATATGGGTGAAAAAAAAACTTTGCACCGTAATCCAGGGATCAAAATGTGTGTGTGTGTGTGTGTAGGTGGGTACAGTAGGTGGGTTATGAGTGACAGTCTATGCATGGTTTCCTTATTATATTTATAATAAAGTGACAAATGCATAAAAAGTGTGAAGCTGGTGATAGACTGTTTTAGGCACCAAAGCAGTGATACATTCACATAATCCCACTGCAATGTTAAGCCCTGTCCTTTTTACAAAACATAAAAGTACTTTAAAACCTTCCTTTGTGGCAGATAGAAGGCACCAATCCTAATTCTACAGCTTACAGACATATGATGTGCATTGCTGGCACAACAAGGTAGTGTGTTTGAAACTCGAGGACAGGAGGGTTATAAGGCACAAAAACATAAATAATTAATATATAAATAAATACAGACAGCACTGTCAATAAAGAGAACGATTCAATCAGACACAATCAGATGGCGCCATCTTCTGGCATTACAAGATAGAGCGTTTGAAACAGGAAGGTGACAGGAGAGTAAAACTATTACAGTGGTGTTTGACAGTCCCACAATGTTTGAGTTCTTTGTAAACATCCTCCCTTATATACTACTCCAGAAGTAAATACAGTTTTAATAGAACTTCCCGGTCACTGTTAGTGTGTCAGATGTGTTTAAATTGGTTTCTTTTAGACTCGCCCACAGCTTCAGCCAATGACCGGTGTCTGGAGCCTATGTCAGAGGGAGGGTGTGCAGACTATGTTCTCCTCTGGTACTTCCAGCCTCACTCTGGGGAGTGCCGTCCATTTGTCTATGGGGGCTGCAGCGGCAATGAGAACCGCTTCCCCTCGAGGCACGAGTGTCTGAATTCGTGCGGGAAGGAAAGGCGAGGTAGGGTTACGGGATACAGCCAATAAGATGCCGCTGAAATGTACTAGAGGATAAGACTATTTCTTTCAAATAAATCTGATCACAATGCTTCTGTTTGGGAGGCTAAAATAAATCCAGTATATGTAATACTCATTACTATGTCTACAGGTGTTGAACCCAGGAGGTGAAGCCAACTGCCGCAACTATAACAAGAAAATATATTTGTAAATGACAGTGTATTTTTTGTATGTGTATATACAGTATACTGTAATTGTCCCAGTTATGAATCATGCTGTGTTGTATGCTTGATAATGATCAATGTACATAATATTGACTCTCAGTTCAATTTGTCTTTATGTTTAACTAGTTCAAATGTATTATTACAGATATAGAAATTCAAAAATGTCACAAATGTCACACTCTCACAAATGCTGTTTGTGAGATAGTTCAAGTACAGGAAGAAAATTATCTATTTTAAGCTGTGGCAATTGTAGTGCTGTTGTTTTACACATTACCCTTTGTCCTTGTTTAATTAGTACTATTTATGTATTGTGCATAATTATGTTGGGATATCATACAAAACATTAGTGTCTGTCTTGCTGTCTTTCTGTACTGTGTGTTTAATTTTATAGATACAATCTGCATCACTCCATAATACAGTCCATATGACATACAGTATATTATGTAAGTTCCCATAGCAAATTTAAGAACCTGGTGGCTGGCTGATTGCCTGCCCCCACTTCTCCCACAGTACATATGTCCAGCCAGCAGGGGGTGTTGTGCTTTCAGGCCCAGCGCCAGATGAGGGGCCAACAGGGGCCCAGTACAGAAGGCAGGGGATGTTTCAGTTTCAGAGGACATTCTACACCAGACAGATGCAGCAGTGGGATTCCTGCATGGGTGTGGATGGAGAGGACATGTTTGTCACAGAGAGAAGACTGAGACAAAATTTAGGATGATATATTACTTTAATTATTTAACCAGCAATAGTTCTGTTCTAAACTGTCCAAGCAATAGTTAAAGTTTTGTCTAGTCTTTATTAAAGCTACATCATCCTCGCTGTAGTGATATAGAAGTCTTTCCTGCCTTTTTGACCAGTCTTTATATTGCTGGTAGATATACACTCAAGACTTTACTCAAAAAGTAATTCATAAATTAATAGGTTTGCACCTACGTCACCTAAGTTACTTCTACATTCATTTGAGCGTGTGCGATTTAATACAAGTCATTGTGTGTTGCATGTCAAAAACACTTACGCTAATGCTAAAGCTGCACCTCTTAGGCTACTTTTATCATGTAGGAAAAGGAAAACATTTTTAGTAATGGGCCTTTTAGTACGACTCACGACCGTGATAATTGCTATGCCCAGTAAAAGCTATCCTCTAGTGGCCATTGAAATCACCAATTGGAAAATCCCACTGGAGCTGTCCGTGGTACTGAAAACGCCCCCAGTGTGACAAATCGTTTCAGCTCTCATTAGAAAATAGTCTACTATACGACAAACTCGTAATTTATAAAAGAAATGCTGAAACACAGAAGGCCATTGGATTAAACATTAAAATTAAATCCAGCTAAATGTGTTTGTGCTTTGTAGAATAGCAGTTAGTGAGGCTTAGACGGTCGTGTCAGCCAACGGGATATGGTGTAGGCCTACGAGTCTACGACACAAAAAATGTCAAGCGAATGACGTTGTTGTTGGCGCATGGCTGCAGTTGGTTGGGTTGCTACTAAATGGCTTCTGTGGGGATGCAGGAGCTCAAGCCAAACTCGTGATCAGTCAGTGCGCACTGCTCACAGCAAGTGGCGCTAGGACGTAGAGTCTACTTTTGAAGTATTGTTAAAGCCAACAGCCAAAGATTAACTTGTAGCATATAAGGATTTCTGTCTGTTTGCATGGTGTCTAAGAGTGCTGGTAAACTGCCTTTCAATTCATAGGACACAAGTGGTAAGTATTCATGTGAATTAATTTTATGGATCGTTAAGTTTGCAAAGTTTTTAGAACTTGACGCAAATACATATTTAAAACAATTTATGTGTATAGATACAAACAATTTATTTAATTAAGTGCAAGTGCAATTATTTTGAAAGTTCTGATTTATTCAGAGTTAGTTTGTAATAGTGGATACTTTTTTTTGCAGATTATTTGGCTCAGCTGAAAGAAAACCTACAAACCTGCACGCCATTTTTATCTTCTCTGGCGGTGCATAGGACAGCATGCTGTCGTCCCTGAAAACACTGTTGCTTCTCTCGGTCCTGTGCGCACCGACGTCCAGCATCTGCCTCCGTCTGTACCAGACCGAGCCAGACATCACCTGTGAGAATCAGGTGCTGGCTGAGGTCAAGAGCGGCAACTTGCCAAACTATCCATCATTAGACGAATGGGGGTCTCTCTTCAAGTCCGCGGAATTCCTCTCCGGCGAGTCCAGGGAAAAAAGGACTCCCAACCCTCTCAACTATAGATTGCTCAGTCAGACGAAGCTCCGGAGCAAGATGCTGCAGAACGGAGCGAAAAGTGACCGACGGAGCAAATTTACACTGTCCCTGGACGTCCCGACTAACCTCATGAACATTCTTTTCGACATGGCCAAGGCCAAGAACTTGCGCGCTAAGGCTGCGGACAACGCGCGCCTCCTGGCTCAGATCGGACGGAGAAAGTGACCGAGTGCCTGGACAACCGTCTCGCAGTATCCAGCCCCCTTTACCAGCGTGGAGGCGCCACATTGGCAACCGAAAATGCTTTTCATAGTTATTTGCTATTCGTTTTTATAGTATCGCACTTGAATGGACACTATAGTAAATAAATAAAAATAAGTTGACTTAAAGTAGGCATATAGCCTATATTGCCTATCTTAAAAAAATAAAAAAATAAAAAATAAAAAACCTAAATAACACCTGCAATTACAGATTGGTAATATAGGCTATCGATACAAGATCAGAGAGTTTTACGACATTATTAGGCTACCTTTAATGTGACTGAGAATTATCTGATTGAAATGTTGTTTATTGCCACATTTTATTTGAAAATGTTAACTTCACTTTCGACTGAAGTTGTTAGTCTGTTTGAAAGCTCTAGGAAACTTCATGAATCATCCACCAGAATCATTTGCTAATTTGGGGTTATTGCATGGGAATATGTGTTCTTCAGATGCGTGTATTTTTGTACTCAAAGGATTATTTTTCCTCAAATAAAGCAAATCTATCTATGTCCGTGTTATGAACAATTAAGAAAATAAAGTAAGCAGCTATAGTCTGTATAGGGAAACCACATTTCAACAGTTTCCAATGTTAACAGTCAAGCATCAATTGCTAAGGCCATTATGCCAGTCATGATATGATCTAAGCACACAGAAGTATCATCAGTGGATGTATGCATGTTTACCTTCATATAGGCTACTGTATATCTAAATGTAATTCGTCAAGCACAAGACTCCAAGTTTATTTATTATTTTCACTGTAGGCCTAAGACAAAATATTTAAACAAGCATGTCTGTTCCTTGATTTAACAATTAGTTTACATTTGTTAACAATTAGGAAATAATATAAAAATTATACATTTAATAGTTTTACTGGTTTTGACAATGGGTATATGATATTTGGCTAGATTTGTTTTTTGCTCAATTTTGATATGGCTCACACTGAATTGAGTAATGTAGGCCTACGGCCAATCAAGTGGTTATCACCATCTGATTTTAAGGAAAGGTTAGAAGCCCGCAGGGATGGAGAGGTATCACATCGTGTAGAGTCTATTAGGTTGACGCCGTGTGAGCTATATAGCTATATAGGCCATGGTTATATTGCACCCTCTGGCGGACAGTTAGCGCTTTTTTAATTATTATTTGCACCCTAGAATATGTTTACTTATACAGTAGTCTACGGTATTCAGCTTTAGCCAATTCTTCAAAAAGACCTCAGGTGGTAAATCATTTATAAATAGGATAGATAAAATAAAAGACATATATAAAAATGGACACAACTTAAATGTCTATAATAAATGTAACGTTCTCAGTTCTAGCAAACATACTGTATAGGCTGTATAGCAACAGTGCCTCTGGTGGGCCGTCTGTAGAATTACCTTGGTTGACGTGTTTCCCGTTGACGTGGACACACAGAAAGATTGGGTTTTCAGCTACGTGGAAGTATTATTCTCAACATAGAGGCTGAGCTAAAATTATCCTCAACCTTGACGTTCATTCCGCTACAATGATAAAAAAATTTGACAAGAAGGACGAAGAATCTGGTAAGATCTGGTTGTTTAAATGATTTAAATTGACAAGATACTTTAGCCTGATTGCTTTAGGAGCTAGCGCGGTAATTAGCATGCTAGCATAAGGTTGAACCCTATGTGAATCCAGACTACTAGTATGCTTTACCGCCGGATACATTTTTACATAGCCTATCTTATGTTGTGTTCGATTTGTAATGTTTTTACATATCACAATTTATTCTTCCACAAAATGTACTTTAATCGCATTGCCTTCTGTGCTAGCCTTTGCATAGCAAACTGCACAGACTCGTTTATCATCTTGTTAGCTAGTGTAATGTTTCTTGCTACATAGAAATACACTACAAAGATACACTACTAAATCTACTTATGCGGTGTTCAATTCATACGCGCGTATGAATAAGTGTTGGCTACTGTCTGTTACCTAGCAAGCTTGATTTATCAAACTATTGCACAGTATCTATGCATTTTGTGAGTAAGTTACTGTCGCGGAAAACAGGCACATTATAATGCTTTTTGTTGTCTATTTATATTCAGGAAGTGGGTCCAACCCTTTCCAACATCTGGAGAAGAGTGCGGTGTTGCAGGAAGTAAGTACATGTTTCACTTGATATAGCATGCATGCTGAGAGAAACACGTTTCTCACTAAGGTGAATACAGTACAATAATCCATTGTTATTGTTAACAGGCTCGCATTTTCAACGAGACTCCCATCAATCCCAGAAGATGTCTGCATATCCTCACCAAGATTATCTACCTTCTCAACCAGGTAAAGGGGATAGTTGACAAGACAAAATTATATTTCTCATGAAGCTACCTCATCCATGACTTATTTCTATATCTGTCTTATTCATGAAGGGTGAACACTTTGGGACCACAGAGGCTACAGAAGCCTTCTTTGCCATGACCAGACTTTTTCAGTCCAATGATGTAAGATAATGATGATCCATACATTACACATATTTAAGATTAATTTCAATACATTATTACATTTTATTTGCCTGTTTAAAAATGAAACATTTCATGATATAAAAATAACTATTTTCTGACACTTTTGTTGTCTCCTTAGCAAACCTTGAGGAGAATGTGCTACCTGACGATTAAAGAGATGGCCAACATCTCAGAGGATGTCATCATTGTCACAAGCAGGTTTGCCAAAAAGCTTGTTTGTTTTAATATTGTAGGTTTAGCATTTTGCATTGGATATTTCAAATACTTGTAGAGTTAAGACTGTGTCTTCGAATAGATCGTAGAATAAAAATATATGTCTAACATTGTGGTGTGTTTTTGCAGCCTGACCAAAGACATGACTGGTAAGGAAGATGTGTACAGGGGACCTGCCATCAGAGCTCTCTGCAGGATCACTGATGTGAGCAGATGCATGTTACTCCACTGTTACCTAACTTTCCTTTAGATCTCTTCACATCAATGTTGCTGCCTGCTCACAACAAGTGTTAAATGTGACATCCACAGACCACTATGCTGCAGGCCATTGAGAGGTACATGAAGCAGGCCATTGTGGACAAGGTGCCCAGTGTGTCCAGCTCAGCTCTGGTCTCCTCACTGGTGAGACGTGAAGCACGTTTTTCCTGTTGACATGGATACACATGCAGTTACCAAATATAATCATCTTCAACCCAACTGGTTGGGCCCATATTGATGAGACGTTGTGTTTGTACTGTGTGTGGACATGCACTGGTTTGTGGGTAATGGGGTTCTTGATGCGTTTCTGGGTGTCGACAGCACATGGTGAAGATGAGCTACGATGTGGTGAAGCGCTGGGTCAATGAGGCCCAGGAGGCTGCTTCTAGCGATAACGTCATGGTCCAGGTACACTAAACACACACAGCGTTCATGGTTAGAGAGAGATTTTGATTAACTGGTAGTGAAAACATATTTGTATAGACCTCCTTTTTAAGAAAATGTATACTGTAACTAGGACATTATAACAGGTGTTTAAATGTACAGCATTTATCAGATGCTACACCAGTTATCGTAAGCAAACAACATACTGTTAGAGTAATGATAGCAACGTATCGGGGCTAACTCAGCTGAACCTTTTACAGCATACATTGTCTATTAACATAACAGTCAATCCTGTAATGAATTGCTAACAGCCTAAATACCACTCGGCTGTGAAGGTGATCATGTGTCCATGCTCTCCCACAGTACCACGCCCTGGGCCTGCTGTACCACCTGAGGAAGAACGACCGTCTGGCTGTGTCCAAGATGCTCAACAAGTTCACCAAGTCTGGCCTCAAGTCTCCCTTTGCCTACTGCATGCTGATCCGCATCGCCAGCAAGCTACTGGAGGAGACGGAGGGAGGGTATGGCCACACGTATTCTGATTGGCCAGTATAGGTCTAGGGCTGTGCTATACCCCATCATCTATACCAGTGTAGGTCTAGGGCTGTGTTATACCCCATCATCTATACCAGTGTAGGTCTAGGGCTGTGTTATACCCCATCATCTATACCAGTGTAGGTCTAGGGCTGTGTTATACCCCATCATCTATACCAGTGTAGGTCTAGGGCTGTGTTATACCCCATCATCTATACCAGTGTAGGTCTAGGGCTGTGTTATACCCCATCATCTATAC
>JAODUG010014769.1:0-20229 GCA_027564795.1 Aphredoderus sayanus | reverse complement strand
GTCTAATGGAATGTTTCTTTGGCATTTTGCTAGAACAAGTGTCACTGCTGTACCATCAACCACATCAACATGGAGTTTGAATGTGTGGGCTGTTGACCCTTCAGACAACAGGTACAACTTACAATCTTAAACCTACTTTTCACAACTTTCTATGTTTAAATGCCCACTTACTTTGTGAATGATGACAAATATTACATTATGCTTTGCACATTGACATGTCGCTCTCTATGTGAAGATGGCTGATATTTTCCATTCTGCACATATCCTATACACGCTACTTTGAGACCACCGTTGCTCTGTTGTGTTTTGTAGTTCTTAACCCTCCTGTTGTCCTTGGGTTTATAAACTATCGTATTATGCCAGCAGGTGGCGCCATCTGATTGTGTCTGATTGTGTTGTTCTCTTTAGTGTCAGTGCTATGTGTATTTATTAGTTTATTACTTTAAATTTCTTTATGCATTTGTTAGATTGTTTTGTGCCTTTTAACCCTCCTGTTGTCCTCAGGTTTCAAACACACACCTTGTTGTGCCAGCGGTGCACATCATGTCTGTAAAAGCAGCACAAATATGTCATCCTTATTGGATGTCCTGTATGTCCATCAAGGCGCTGAAGGAGGACAACAGGAGGGTTAAGCCTACAGCCTACATTTTGCAACAGCTGCAGCTTCATAGCTGGAGCCAGAGCTGTAACAGGGTTATTGTGTCGGACCCTGTAGCCTACACACACTGAGTCTCTTTATAGTCATATGTTTTCCATTATTTACATTACTTGTCTCCAGTCAAAGCCCAATAATACAGCAGCTTATTTCAGTATGTGAATGCACCTTCAGAGAAAGATAAATACAAAGTAGTTCAATCACTAGGTATCAGCTGTTTGTCAGTCTCTGGCATCATGTGTTTCTTATGCTAACAGGCATATCTTATGCTAACAGGCATATCTTCAATGCTTTAGATCTAAACAGTCACTGTTTAGTTCTAAAGCATTTGACTTTTGTGTTTTATAGCCTATTAAAAGGAAAAAGAAATTGTCTGCTTGACCAGTCAGATTCCTTATGTAGGACTGCTCGTCCTGTAAACTCAATTAAATACTCAAGTAAATAAATGGAGACAGCAGGCTATCCCCATGCCAACTTTGCCAACCCCAGCCAGCTCATCCTAGGACAAAAGTAAGACTCTAATATAAATTTAAACACAACCAGTTACCACAACCAGCATATTCTACCACTGTCATGTGATTCTGGTGTCATGGAATAGTTTTCATCATTCTCAACAGTCTTTGTCAACAGGCACAAAGAGAACAACACGGTTACAAAACACATTGAATAATTGAGAAAAACATTGTCTTAAAAAAAAAAGCGTGCGGTTTACCATGAAGAGAGGGCAAAGGAACTATAAATTGGGGCAATGTCAGTGTTACTTTTGCATTAAATGTGTCTTGACAGGTTAGTTCAGATGGGTGCCTGACCTCACTACACTTCTATAACCTCATATGTCTGGAGGTGACTCAAGCTATAAAACAAAACCCTCACAGAGTTACGCACTTTGTGACTCACTCTTTGACAACATGACGGAAGAGAGCTGTGATGAGAAGAAGGATGTGAGAGGAGAAACAGGGTGGTGTCATTATCCCACACCAAATTTTACAGGAAATTAGTTTCATCGCTTAGCAACAAGGTCAATGAGCACAATAAACAGCTACCATGCATACCAACCATGCACTTACCATACATGCCATTGTGCACATTGTACAACCATGATAAGGAATCAGGCTCAGGTTAAAAGGAAAGAAAAAAAAGGATTCCAGAAATAATCTGATTAAAAATGTTACATATTGAAATATGAACTACAGTGTCATCCACAATATATTACATGATACTACTAATGGTATGCAATTTTAGAATTATGTTTTTAGTATGGGTGTTTAACGTGCAAGAGGGCCAAGACATCCATACTAACTCAATGTCAATTGGACTGTCAAAAAGCACTGTAAAACTCTTTTCAGCTGGTGTCCACACTATGACTATGCATTGATGCCAATGCTTTACAGAACGTTCTATAGTATTATGACAACAGTTTCTATATACAGGTGTGTTTCCTCTGCCATTTGTGATCTAGGGATCTAAGGTGTCATTACTGACAGTGTCTACTGTCAGTAATGACACCTTTGTGTCCTTATTACAGACAGGTCGAACTGTGCTTTTTAAGCTTATTAATGTTAAACCATACCTCAGTGGTACTTCTATTAGAGCTCCCCCATTTGCGTCCCTAGATAAAATGTTTGTGTCTGTTTGTAAGCTACAGGGGTGAGGGAGTGTCTTGTACCTCATCTTATCTTGACTACTGACAGCTTGTCATGACAGCAGCATTATTTTGTCTGCTCTGACATTTACAGTTCCTCCTTATTCCTTTTTACAAACCCATTTCCAGACAGTTTCAGATTTAGTAATACTGTAGGAGTTGAAAGATATTTCCAGAGAAGCTTCTGCATTTGTTCTGTTTGGGTGGATTAAATGTGAAAATTGTACAGTATGTATGCTGGTGATCAATCAGCAGCTGTCTTTGCAGAACCGCATCCCCTCTCTCAGCGAACATCCTCTGCATATGGAATATGAGAATGATAAATGAACTTGGAAACTGGGAGACAGTCAAACACTCCTCGCCCCTCTTAATCTCATCTTCTCGTAAGATCTTCTCACTGCTGGTTTCCATCTCTCAGCTGCTACAAGACAATATAGTACTAACAGGAATACTACACATTTGTTTGGTTTATTATGTAAACTTCTAACTTTTTTAGTTTTGCTAATATTTTGACGCACATGGCAACAAAAGTACAAAAAAAGTGTCCCGTTTCCTAAAAACGGTTTCCCAATAGCAAGATGGTTTGAATGTCCATTGTGTGGGCTACACATTTCTATGTTCTATCAAACAAAGCTATACTATTATTTTCTGTTCTATTCCAAGCATTTTTTGTGAAGGCTCCACCATAACACAAAAGCACTATTTAAGAGAAAGCATCACACGTGTCCTACACCATTCTAAAATAACAGTTACTATAATGTTGATAAAGCAGCAAGGCCTACAGTAGTATATACCTCCTTCAGTTGGAAATGAACCTCTGCATGTCACAACAGCACTATTTGGGTATGATAAAGTAGTCCCAAGTGGCCCCGGGTGGAGGCATTTCCACATTATGCTCAATGAATGTGATGGATAAGAGGCTGGAATCTGTCAATGGCGGGAGTCTGATGGATGTTATTTGTCACTATAGTCGACATCCAGTCTGTATACCAAATGGTTTATCTTAACACCAAGATATTCCTGAGTCAATAATGATGGGTGATCTAGCACCCTGCTACTATACTGCTACTGTTTACTGAGCATAATGATAGCAAGGAATATTTCTTGCTACTGTAGTTGAAATGTGAGTGAACTTCAGAATGATGTACTGTAGTATGACATTCTAGAGTATGTGGACCTGCACCATATGGTAGTGCGTCAGTACAGTTTGTTTTGGCTATCTGTCTGTTTGGGAACCTAAGGACAGTTCAGATGTTTCCATCTGCACTTGTGTTTAAACACACTTGAGTGTCATCGTCACATGCTATTGGTTATTCTCTCACATGCATATTTATCCCATGAGCTTACCAGTCATGTCACATCTTTCCTCATATATCATATTTCATAAGACATGCGCATGACTGACAAGGGACTATGTCGGGTGATAAGCTAACTGAGAAGGGTGTGAATGGTTGGTGTTTGTAGTCCAACAGAGAGAAAGTTACATTTTCACGATATGCTCTAGGGAACGATGTCATAACTGGGATGAAGAAGATGCAATTATTGGTAAACAATGCCAACAATGACATGCATCCATAGTAATGCAGTTTTGTTGAGCATGGCTGGAACTGCATTTGCTTTATAGACTCAATGGGAGAACGATTGAGTGTGATTGTTCAGAATGTCAAATCCCAATTCCTTCAACGGCTAGCCTAATGCCTCATCCCAGAAGACGTCCTCTTAAAGGTGGACTCAGCAATTGTATTTGTATCACCAGCCTCAGCGCGGCTTTCACAGAGTTCTGGGTATTGTAACTGATCTGGCTGAGTCATTAGGCAAACCATAGAGACTCGAGAGGATAGAAATGAAAGGCTGTGAGATAAGACATATAGAAATACATTACTCTAAACTTGTTGATAGCAATAAAAAGAATATTATTTTGTTTATCATGGCAGGGTTAAGGAAAATGGGAATTGCAAGCCTGAACTTTTACGAGTGTTCTAAGCATTTATAGAATTGTCTCAACCATTAAATCTATTGCTTATTTTCTCCCAAAAACAAGTTTGTAATGGAGAAACTGTATATTGTTTGAAGAATACCACTTGGCTGCTTACTGCGCTATGGCCTCAGTGAAGTCACTGCAGAGTTTGGATTGCAAACTCATAAGCTAATAGCGTTAACCTCATACCAAGGAGAAATATATTTTGTAGCCAATTCATTCAACTTTAAAATGTTTGATTCTGAATACAATGTGCAGGCAGGCAGGCTGGCAGACTGCCTGCCTGACTGATTTTATTGCCCCAAGGGAATTATTCTTAGATGCGATATACAGTGCAATAACTTCTGTTAAAATACAAACAAAATAATAGGCGAAATGTAGGCCTATACAGACTGACTTTAGCCGATCAATATAATCAAACTACAGTATATTAATCCAATCCAACGAAATGTTATGGTGGAGCTACCTTGATAACTGTATACAGTGTGATATATTGCAGTAGTGTCAATTCTACTTGATTATTATCTCAATCATGAATATACTGTATAATGGTGATATTATTCGCTATTGATAGTATTGGACCGCTGATGGTATTTAAGTGAATTACCACTCTCCATTTCATGATTATAAAATACAAAGATTATATCAAAGGCGATTGTAATAATTTTGTTAAATTTAAAAATTAATAAAATATGATGTTTGTTCTGTGTGCACGCTGAAAAAGAATTTGCTGCACAGCCCTGGGTCTGTAAACGGGAACTCAAAGTGGTACACCTTAGCATGTCCAATGTGGGCGCTATTAACAATCTTTCTCCAGCACTGCGTTCTCCACTTTTGAAACTGATGTGTTGCCTTTAAAAAGAAGAATGAAAATAAGCAAAGCACCACCATCACCATCTCTGATAGGGAACTTGTGTCATCTGTTTACATAGCCGCCCAAAAAGAAAACATGGGCTTAATCCAATTTTTGACTCATGTTATCTCTGTCAGACTTTAGTGGTTCAATACATCCTTCAAGGCTTTTAAAGGGAATGTAAGAAGGATTAATGGTTGTGAAAAAGTCTGGTGACAATCTGATGTCTGCTGGACATTAAGGAATAGAGATTATAGATTGTGATCTATGAAGAGAACATTGGTGAATGCAGTACTGCAGATATGTAAAGTCAGTACAATAGGTCCCGTCTATGTGAAATCTATACTCCAGTTTATTGGTGCATGTGGTTATAATTTTGGGTTTACAGGTATAGGAACAGAGAAGATGGTGTTCACTTGTATGTGATTATCATATTGTTTTAAAATAATAAACATATCTTAATTGTTGATCAGAGGTATGCACTGGGAAATGTATATATATATATATATATATGTTTATATAGATAAGGATTATCTGTGCGGAGTATAACTACATAATTCTTTGTGCAAAATTATTTAAAGCATGCAGAGAATTATTACACACTGAAGCAAACAATGGTCTTCCAGTGGTTTCTCTAAAAGCATGCCTTGTATTCAACACTTGCTGTTTTTGTACAGGGGGGGTCGGCATAATAAATATCTTTGTGTCAAAGTGGTTGCTGTCACAATGAAACAACTGTAATGACAGTGATATATTACAGAATGCATTGGGATGATGAGGAAGGTAATCTGAGCCCTAACCCCCCCCCCATCCCCGCCAAGACACACACACACCTGCATACAGTACATACATTCACACACGTACGCCATTCTTCTCAAACATTAGCGTCAGCCCACCTCATACCACAGCTATTGAGTAATGTTTTACCATGTGCCTCGATGGGGCTGTTGCAATTCATGGTAATGTTGGACAGGCTTATTGACAACAAGATGAAATTGAACGGAATATGACCCTACCTCACTGCCAATTAGAGCAGTGCCTCTAGTACTAAAACAAGTGGTTCATAGCGCTCTCCTTTTTGCTGCACAAATGACAACAACAAAACAAAATAAAACTACGACCTCAACCACCACTTTGGAAACCACTAAGTTAGAGGACGAGGTACAGGAAGTCTTTTAATGAATCATTTAATGCTGAGGTGTCTAGGCAATGCCGGAGAGGTTCCAGCTTCTTGGTGTTAGCCATGACCTCATCCGTTATTGAATAAACCTGCATAATCTCCTGCCCTATGAGGTGAAAGGCATAGAGAGGCAGTAGTCTAAATCTCACTGAGGGACTTATTAGGAACAGAAAAACCAAGCTCATCCAGAAAGACACGAAGAGCCGTGGAGCAGGCAGAGTACAGAGAGTTTTCTTACTGTCACGCTTGACATTATCCGTGGCTTGTGACCTAATGGAAGTTTAGGACGACAGAAGGAAGACACCGTGCAGTATTGTTAATCTGATCTCTTAGATGTAACAGATGAGGCTAGGCGTTTGCGTCAGAGGCCCTGTACAAATTATTTGGGGTGACTTAGCCATTCGCAACACTGACTGATGATCATAAGTGACATGAAGTGTTGCGGTTCTTCAGTGTGCTGGGTATAGAGTGCAAAAAGAACAAATTACATAACAGTCAACAAAAGCAAATAGGTAGGCTATCCAGTGTCAAGGGCTTTCTTTCAATCACTCATGATGTCCTTATAATATCGCATCACGCACACCAAATGGCAACATCTGATTGTGTATGATTTTGTGTGTTTTTTAATTGTCATTGCTGTGTGTATGTAATTGTTTATTAATTATTTATTTACGTATTTGTTTGTTTTTTCTCCTCCTGTTGGCCTCGGATTTCAAACTCACACCTTGTTGTGCCAGCAGTGCACATCATATGTCTGTAAACTGTATAATTAGGATTAACGCTTTATATCTGCCACAAAGAGCTAGTGTGTTGGGTCAATTTGACCCAAAGTACATCATGAGTGTTAAGAAAAGGAAGCTCTCTTTGTAGTAATCCTTGCTAGTGAGTTATAGCTTCATTACAGTCATATAAATTTGCACATTTACCTTCTGGACGTAAACATTTGTAGGGTTGTCGTATTCAATTAGACAAATATTTCAATGTGTTTATTTCATTCCTCCTTGTGTATGACACTCTTCGAAGTCTAGCAAGATCAATGTTAAATTTACAGATTAAACTAAATATTTACTTTTACTAGCGTCATACAAGCATTAGAAGTGTGATTTTGACAAAGAGTGGAACACAATGGATGTTGAAATGGTACAGTTTTGGTTCATTAACCAAAGGATTATTTCATCTCGGGCGTCAGCTTTTTATTTTGAGGTAACAAAGTCGTGGGTAGATTGTGGTATCACAGCACAGGTTTGCTTATGCTTGAATGTTATGACTGTTGATTATTAATGTCAGTTTAATTTACTTTATAACACAGCCATATGTGTAAATAATCTAAAAGACAACCTGTGTGATAGGGTGTATGTTTTTACTTTAGATCACAGTCAGTTTGTATACCAGATGAACTTTAAGTGGTCTAGTGTGTGGCATAATATTGCTTTGAAGGCCGCCTGTGATTAATGGGCATAGTTTTTGCTCGCCTGTGAAGGTTTTCTGTTGTCTAATTACATCACTGTGTCTTTCTTTACCTTGTCAAACTTAATGTCACCCTCATAATAAGAGTCTAGTGTTTCATATGTTTTTGTATTGTGGTCTTTGATCCAATCATGTCACATTGAAAACAGATTCTGTGGACAGTGAGAGAACACCCTAAATAAAGATATTCATGTTACCGCCCATACATACACAAGCTTAACTTCAATAATCCAATTGGCTATGTTCACACACACACACACACACACACACACACACACACACACACACACACACATAAAGTTATAGAACATTTTAATATGACAACATAATGAGTTATACAGTGAGCCAAAATGTGTTCCACATAATGCTGGCATGTACAGATGTACTGGTATATACATCTATAAAATAATCTTAATCCTGCCCGTCTAAATTGAATGTTTATTACTATGAAAGTCTTACGACATAAGTAAGTAATTATTATTAGTTGTTATCTTAAGAAAACACACATTCTGATGTGAATATCTTACCAAAGTATAAGGCTATTTTAGTAGCATGGATTTAGCTCCATGACCCATATTGACAACTTTTGAATTTTTGCAATGTATCAGAATATTTTCAGCAGCATCTCAGACCAAACAACAAATGCTTTCTGGGACACACACGCACGTGCGTGTGCATGCACACACACACACACACACACACACACACACACACACACTTAACATGCACACACAGCTGGACCATCTATGGAAAAAAATAACATAGGAGCTCGGGTTACAAAGGGAGTGTGATGTCAATCTTTGCCCAGGATGAAATTCCACTATATTGATACATAGAAAATAACTATTTCTGCTATATTAATGCTTAAAATATATTGTATTATGCAATGTAGGTCCTTTACTGTAAATCTAATTGTTTCATCCAGACTAGTGAACCTGATTAGAACACACACAGGGCTGTCTAAACCAGTGGTCCTCAACCCTGGTCCTGGGAATCCTCTACCCTGCATGTTTTAGATGTCTCCCTGCTCCACCACACCTGATTCAAATGAATGGGTCATTGGTAGCTTCTGCAGAGACTGATAACGACCCATTCATCTGAATCGGGATATAATGTAAGTATATCCCCAGAACCAGAGTTAAGGACCACTGGTCTAAACCTTAACAGGGTATTGGGCAGTGGTAAATTATGATGATCCACTGCAAAATAAGGAATTACAGCACAAGTGGTTTAAATTTGCTTTCCACAAGATAACCACCAAACCATACCACTGGGAAATGGGCTAGTGTTTGTGCATAACTATTGTAGAATGCCAGCAGTCCATTTAATGTGGTAGAATGCTGTTTGCTACAAAGTAACGTTGTCTGTCCCCGCCAAACCATTAGTAAATCAGGCTACTGTGAGAGATGGCTGGCAGGCAATCTTTGCAGTCAGTACAGTAATCTGTGCAGTCAGTAATCTTGCCAGTATTTCATGTTTTCAGTGGCGCTCTTATACAGTAGAACTACAAAAAATGGTGCTGCCATCCAGAGAAGCAGAAAGTCTCATGATTCAGTCTGAACAACCGAGCTCAGTTAATAATAATAACTGAATCCAATATACAGTATAGGCTAAATGTATAGGCTAAATGCCCTGAAGAAAGTGAAAAATGGGCAGCACAAACATGAGAAGTAATTTGGCCTCATTTTCCTGACCAAATCCGTATTGGTTCAATTAAATACACCAGCGAAGACATTGTCTGAGTTTGCAGATAACCTGGGTTCAAATATAATAACAACAAAAGAATGTTTATTGAGTAAATGTGAGCTGGATGGTTGGTTTTAGATGATTGGGAAGCTCTCTGCACAGTTAATTAAGCGGCCAGACGCTGTGGAAAGCCATTCGTCAGAGGTGAGAAGAGGTGAGTGCTGGAGATTTCATCACTATACGTTTATCTTTAATCTTACCCAAGCAGGTGTGTGTGTGTGGCCTAATACAGTAGTGAAGATACTGTATGTGTCTTGTCTGTCTCTGTATGTATCCAGCGATCCTGTGAGCTCTGCAAGGGCTGCAACAGCCCAGACACTGTAATGTAAACACAGTGTTTTTCGTTTCTCTTCCCATACAGTCAACAGCACTTTACCTTCACCATGTGAGTCACTGCTGTAAGCTTGAAAATGTGGTATTTTGGCAAAGCAGTGCCCAGGCTGGCTTATAGTTTATATATGCCATCTTCATAGGATTCCTGCAATCCCATCCAACTCCTTTAGATGACAAAGTGTTTTTGTTTTGTGTGCCCAGTCAAGTGGTGAAGCTGAAGTCTTAACAGAGGAAAGTTGACCTCTTATGACTGTAACCATCTTCAACCGGCATGCAGAGTGCCCTTCACCCCCCCCCCCCCCAAATAACATCACTTCTGTTCAAACTTTAAAATCAAAATGATCACCTTGAACCAAAACTGTATTACAGGCTGTGGGTACATTGTAGGGACATAATACTAAACGTATTTCATCCTCAGAAGTAATGTGAAACAGATAATCTCTTAAAGAACACATGCTAAACCACCTACCATGCTATAGTGCTTACTAAGCCTAATTAATAGTACTGTATTTCAACTGCATTGCTCAAGGCCTAAGGGCCTTTGGCGAGGTGCTTATAAGACTGTTCAGTTGAGACAATCACCATGGAGACCCCAGAATGCTGGTCTTTCTGACATGCTGCTTTTTATTACAGCCAACACTTAATGAAGCCCAACCTTTATTTTGCAAGGTAACCAAGGCGACTAAAATCTATGTAGGCCCTGGAAAATCCCCAATTAAGGATATTTCTTTTCAGGGGAGGGACAAGGCAATATGTGGCTAAAGATATATATTGTGAGTGTTTGAAAGCTACGTACCATGAGCTGTTCTGAAATAAAATGTAGCTGCATAACTACTGTAATGACTGTCACACAGATTACAAACTTGGCACAATTTAAATTCTTAATGTGTGTTATGGTATAAGAAACACTACAGCATGTAATTTGTTCATAAATAAAACATGTTTATGAAATAAATATATAAGGCATCGGTTAAAATTGCAATTTATGTTGTGCCCACTGAACCTATATGGGTTTCGCCCCGCCGTTCTTAAATAAAGTTCTATGGTCGTGCTACTACTGAAGCTCATTTATGCTCTTTGCATTTGTGCAAGTAAGCCTCAGGAGTTAGTTTAGCACAGCTGTTGGTTGTTTATGGATGGACTCACCAGCAGGACTGTCAAACATCTATCCAGTTCCATGTGCTTAATAGAAAACAGGAATGAATAGTTATGACTGCCTCTATTTATGTGATAATGTTTTTATCTGATACTAAACAATATTTAGTGGCATTGACTGAAACACCATGTATTTTAACATTTCTTTGCGAAATTGCACTTTGCAACCATGTCATGAGATTTCCCCTCCCACACAATCCAGTCAGCTACTTCTCTGCCAGTCAAACAAGTGTACAAATGTAACTTTTCAAATACTCAAAATGCATTGCCTAAAGATTACAATGCAGCATATTTACATCATGTACTGTAGTGTTACGTCATGCAAAGCTTGTAGTATACAAATATTCCATATAATAGCATATCATTTGAATTCCTGTTCTTGACTGCATCTGGATATAACCTACCTGTAATAGAATGCAGACACAACCAGCTTCATGCATGCAACTGAAGTAGCATAGTCTCACTGACATCACCTACTTTCAAACAAGACTGATACAGGAACCAGCAATAATAAATTCTTGTGGATAATGCTCATGCTTTTAAGATTGCATGTGTAAGCCTCCTCCCTTAGATTTATTGACTTCTTGAAGCATCTTAACCACAAGACTCTCATTCACCAAAGTGGTCATCCCAAGACTTTTCTCAGACCTGAGGAGATTTAGGCCTGATGGCACAGGCGCCAGTCCAACAAGCTAAAGCTGTTTGTGTTGACTTTCAATCTATGTCTGCAAGCTCTGTATCACATAGGGAGTTAAGCAATAACTCATTAAATAAGTAATATGCAATAAGTTATTCTTCCACCATCAACTCAAAAAAATTGTTATTCCATGAAAACCTTGTTTAAAATAAAATGGCCAAAGGCAACAGTTAATGCTGGCTTTCATCTTGAGAGGGTAGTGAGCTTTTCCTATATTTTTGCAAAGGATGCACATGTATTTACAATCTTTTATATTAGCCAGCTCTTCTCTTTTTTCTGAGATCATTTATATTCTCAGTTGCTCACTGTTTGTCTACAACTTCTTTTCTAAGCAAGTTGTAAATGTGTCAGAAATTACATGTCATTGAATGATGACATTTAAATAACTCCCAGAACAACATGATTTACTTCAGGTAAACATGGTTCAGAGGTATATTGACAATTTGGAAATAGATAATAAATCAAGTCAGTATTCAATAACTTCAATAAAAGATTTTTGTTCAATAAACAAAAATCATGACCTCGGATTACTCCTATGATGTTCAGGTCAATCTTCAAAGAAATGTCATTCAAAGTGTACATTTAAAGATGCCCTATTCAAAGATACATTCCAGTGCAAAGAAAACAGACTAGGTCATTTTATTTCTGAAGAATACCCCAAAGGTTTGTTTTTAACCATTTACAGACCTCCACAATATTCTGCAAATTTTACTAATGATTTTGCTGAACTACTCTCTGACTATATCTTGCTTATTATTACAGGGGATTTTAACATCCACATAGATAATAATACTGACAATAATGCCAAAGAACATTTTGCACTACTTGACACTTTTGATCTTACTCAACATGTGAAAGAAGACACACTCAAGGCCACACTCTAGATCTAGTTATCTCTAAAATCTTCTATATTTCCTCTGTCATGGTTAAAGTTTTGGCATTGTCTGACTATTTCTGTCTTTTTTTAATCACTTATTGTTCCAGTAAACTCAGTTAAGAAAACGTACATTAACGGGAGTACCAATGCACAGTTTATGGAAGCCATAGCTATCCTTCCAACAATAAGTGCAGAGTCAGTTGAGTCACCTGATGTACTCCTGCATAATTTGAATGCCAGAAAATTGAATGTCATGGATCGGGTGGCACCAATAAAGGTAAAGACAACCATGGGCAAACAGAAATCACCATGGAGAAATACCATTATGGTAAGTGCACTGAAAAGAGAATGTAGGAAGGCAGAATGTAAGTGGAGGAAAACCCGACTTCAAATTCATTATGACATCTTTAAAATTGTAAATGATATACGGCTGAATACTGATTCTGATAAAATAACAGTTCTGGTTCTATTAGATCTCAGTGGAGCATTTGACACTGTAAATCATAGAATACTTATAGATAGGCTGGGAAATTGCGTAGGCCTCTCTCTAGGCTGGGAAATTGCACAGTCCTCCATTGGTTCAGATCTTATCTAGATGGTAATCATGAATCTGATAGGGTGGCTATGACATGCGGAGTTCCACAGGGATCGCTTCTGTTCAATCTAACAATAACATTTACCACCACAGCTATGCTGATGATACCCAAATATAATATAGCCCTCAAACAGTATGACAAAAGTTCAATAGACTCTCTGTCACTGTATAGAGCACATAAATACCTTGATGAACCAAAATTGTTTAGCAACAAAAATAAAGTATTATTAAAGGGCTGGATGCTGGGGCTATTAAAACCAGGGAGCAAGTATGTAATCTTGGTGTTCTAATAGACTCAGACCTCACATTTAACAGTCATATCATAGTGGTCACCACAACAGCATTCTATCACCTGAAAAATATAGCCAGAATCAAAGGTGTGGTGTCCCAAAAAGACCAAGAAAAGCTTATCCATGCTTTTATTTCTAGTAGGATTGACTACTGTAATGGGCTCTTAACGGGACTCCCAAAAAAGACTGCTAGAATGGTAAGTAACCAAGACCAAGAGAATGGAGCACATCACTCTGGTTCTTAAATCGTTGCATTGGCTTCCAGTTAGTTACATAATAGACTTAAAAGTTGTGCTTTTAGTTAATAAATCTCAGAATGGTTTAGGACCCGAATACATTTCTGATATCTTTGAAGAATACTAGCCAAGCAGGGCTCTTAGATCCATGAACAAAGGTCAGTTAGTAGTACAGCTTGGAATCCAAACGAAACATGGAGAAGCTGCGTTTAGGACTTATGCTGTGCACATTTGGAATAATTTACCAGAGGATCTTACCCCAAATACAGCAATTTTTAAATCGAGGTTAAAAACTCTTCTCACCAGCCTTTGACTGAGTACTTTAATTTAACCACACCGTTTAGTCTTAGAACTTCCAATGTTTTATCCTTAGGTCTATATGCATTTTATTTCTATTACATTTTTAGAAATATATATTTTATGTTTTTTATTTAGATCTTTTCCTGTTGGTTCGCGCCCCTTTTACAAATATGTTTTGATCAAGTTTAGATCTCTGAAAAGCCTATGGGCGACTAGGGCAGGTACACAGAAGAGATATTTATGAATTGTCTAGTTTCCCATTGATAAGTATCGCTTGTAGCTGATGTGGCTAGGGCAGGCAAAGCACCGCTAGCAATTATGGCTAGGGCAGGTTAACAATCGCTAGCATCTAATGTGGCTATGGCAGGCAAACAATTGCTAGAAGATTTTGCTAGGGCAGGTTAATGCCACTAGTAGCTGATGTGGCTAGGGCAGGCAAACAATTGCTAGCAGATTACCTTTAAAATGGGCAGGTTAATGCCGCTAGTAGCTGCAAAGTACCACTAGCAGATTTGGCTAGGGCACGTACATGCTGCTATAGCTGATGTGGCTAGGGCAGGTAAATACCGCTAACAGAGTTCATTAACAGGGGCCAAGGTAGTTAGAGGGATAAAGCAAATTGGATTCTAGAGAATGGGTTTATTCTTTTCATGGCTTTTACCTTGTATTATGTTGTTTCTTATTTCTGTTTGTTTTATTTCATTGGTTCCTTCTTTCTTTGTTTTTCAAATGTTTTTAACTGTAAAGCACATTCAGTTGTACATTGTGTATGAAAGGTGCTATACAAATAAAGTGTATTATTATTATTATTATAATTCATATAATAAAATCTGTTTCTAATATGATACTAGCCCCATCTTGTTAAGATGGTAAGCTGCCCCAGGCTCTTGGCCTACACCATCAAACACTATAGTTATCCTCAAAGTTATTGCTTGAATGTACTATATACTGTTGATATTATATAAACAGAGCCTGATGAATTGTAAAACTCTTTGCTTTACTATAGCAAATCATGCTTCATTGTCAGTTGTTTAGGGCCCGCCACATGCATTTAGTCCTCTTATGCTTATCATTTTCATTTTAAAGGTAATCTTTTTGCTTCAGACATGGCAAGGAATGCCTGCACAGCCTCAGAGGTTCCCATACTGCAAAGTTTAACTGTTCGTGGACATTAGACATATGAGGGGAATGAATAGGTAGACAGGCATGCACTTGGAGAATAGGGGAAAAAGCACAGAAAGTCTTTCCCATTCTTGGCAGAGCCCATGTCAACTGCTGTGTTGTTCTGTAAAGCATATAATGTGATTTCCGGACAGGGAATTCTCTTCACACCTCACTGCATTAGTAACCCACTGTGGGGTAAAAACTCTTTAAGATGAACTGAAAGCAAGTGAATTCCTTAACATGCATAAAGACAAGACCCCATACCAAATCTCTCATTCATCAGATGCCCTCCATTCAGAATGCTATAGTGCAGGCTCATTGGAACAAGCAAGCTAACCAATTAGATATAAAATATGGTGCTAAAATAGTGGTTACTGTAATTATTTTACCTATTGATTTTTTCAACTGTTTTTTTTTTCACATTAAGGAGTGTACTTAACTAAAATGGAATAATAGTCTGGGCTGGCTCAGCTTTGTCCCAACTAAGCTAGTTTATTGACGGCATGTCTTGTGAATGACTCTTTGATGCTTTCTAAGAAATTGTCTTCTTCACTTAGCAGCTGTCAAGCCTGGTCATTGTCCAATGTCCAGAGTGCTTTTAACCCCAGAGTGGCATCGGTGAGTGTGTGACTGGCGGAACAAATTGGGCTGTTAAAGAACAACTTATACAATTTATTTACTTGGAATTCTTTCACTGAAGCCTTTCACTGAATCTTATGTCTTCAGGATTTCATGCAATGGAACAACTGAGCCACCACAACATCGACCACTGTATTTACACTGTTTGTCACTCCTAAATGGAACATTATTAGCCATGACCTTTGCAGAGAAAAATCAAGCCATGCAATCTTGTTGCGTAATGGGATCATTGAAAAATAATGTCATATTTCTTACCGTGATCACATTTAATGTTTAGAACACTCAGTGTGGGTGGCACTGCGTGGAGAGCTATAGAGTGGCGTGAGCATATGAAAAATGAGAGGTAGAGTAATCATGAGCATTTATTCAGGATTGGGAAGGGCATGTTCTCTGAGTTTCAAATCAAAACAAGCCATATTTATGTAATTCAGATTTTTTAAAGATGTAAAGATATAAATATGTTTAGAATACTTTGTAGTCTTGATAAAGACTGTGAAAATTGTTTGGAATTCCCCTTTTAGTTTTGTCAAGTTTATCAGATGTCCTCTATAAAAATGTTAAACAGAAACACATTTTGGTTTATTGGCTTATTAATATCTGCAACAGAAGATATTGAGGCAATGCCAATTTAAAATAGGGGAGAATTTTATTTGTTTTACATTTACTAGGCTTGAATTGGCTGCCCTAGTTAGAGAAAGAGAAAATGTCCCCTGAAAGTAAATGCATAAATTCAAAAAATGTCTTCCTTCAGGTCCATCTAAACTCTCTGTACATTTATGTTATGATCATGATGGAGATATGCTGAGTTTGAATATAATGTGCTGGAGAGAGCCATCCATCCATCCTCAACCGCTAATACGAGGTCGGGTCACGGGGGCAGCAGCTCCAGCAGGGAACCCCAAACTTCCCTTTCCCAAGCCACATTAGCCAGCTCTGACTGGGGGATCGCGAGGCGTTCCCAGGCCAGTTTGGAGATATAATCTCTCCACCTTGTCCTGGGTCTTCCCCGAGGCCTCCTCCCAGTTGGACGTGCCTGGAACACCTCCCTAGGGGGGCGCCCATTCTTTGTCTGGCCCCTCCCCTGAGACCACTTTGCTTTGGGAGACCCCACAGGAGCACAAGGCTCCAGACAACACAGCTCTCAGGTTCACAGGGACTCAAAAACCTCTCCACCACGATAGAGGTGGAGAGGGCAATAATCCTAACTCAAAATCTGGTTGAGCAAGATGGTTATCCCGTACCTGCTCCTTAAATCTTCTAATTGAACACTGTAAGTCACTGGGTAGACCAAATCGCAATGTTATTTTCAATACATTCAGCTCAAATTAGGATTTCACAGTCATTACTCTCCCCATAGGAAGAGCAAGCCATACAAATGTGAGGCCTTATGAGTGACTACTCCACACTCACTGGGCTCAATGGGTAGTCCCACTGGACCTGTTATTACAGCACAGAAAGCACACTGCGGAGCGGGAATTAGTGGATGAATGGATGTGTTGTCATCAACGGCCATGCTTTGGCTGGAGAAGAGCTGTGATAACAAGACTATATGCCAGCCTTGTCCCATGTGATGGGGGGGTAGACTTTAAAATCCAATATGGGATGCTTTCAGTCACGTTTGTTTGTATTTGCTTGCCAAGTCTCAGACAAATCATTAATGATGACAGCTGGACATAATCTACCATATATACAGCATATAGATATTTTATTTTGTACACAGCTTGATGAATGTATACATAGTATACAATACAAAGATATAAATGATAGAACATAACATTTTCACATGGTTTATAAGGAACACATGAATAACAATTGTACACTAACGTCTTTCAGATGGCATACCAAGACGAAACAGGAATTAGGAACTGCCATATGAATTTAAATGTGAAGGACACATTGGGATTTTACCTATTCTGATGAAGACCTTTGCATTTCAAACGACTTTTTTGCCTCACAGAGAGATATAGCTTTTTGTAGTTTTTCTTGATATACAGTACAATGCAGGCTTTACCGGATGCTTCACTTCGAGCATGTCCAAACCACTAAACCATGGTACAGTATGGTTTGTAGATTACTTATATCGACAGTGTGACTTAATATATGTTAGCACATTTGCAGCAAAATATAATGGCACTTGGTGAGATTTGATCTTTTCAGACTAGAAGCTGGCAGGCAAGCAACAGCAGAACAGCAGCATGTTTACACAACCACATTTAGGCTGTTACTGTACAAAAATGTAGAATGGCAAATTGAAAATTAAATACACTCTATATGAGCAAGCCATGCTTTTGTCAAGTTCATGCCAAGGGGGCTCTCTTGCAGTACCAAGGCTTTCTTTAAAATCAGTGTTCTCTCTCTTTGGCAGAATATTAAAACAGCTGGTCAATATACAGTATAGAACAGATAACATTGCACAATGGTTTAACACATTGCCTAACCTCACTGTATACAAAATGTATATCGGTTTAGCTCTAACTATACATATTACATTTGTGTCTCCTAAAATATCATTTTATGTTTGGTCAGAGAAGGAACCGTCCCCAATTTAAAACTTCAAGTGGCTATGATATATATACTGTATATATTTATTTGCCCTTATGAATTAAGTCCACTTTTGTAGCATGTAAGGTTTGTAAATTATTTGTGCAACTGGTTACACATTTGTTATTTCCTATCTGCATTCTAGTCATAGTGTTCATCGTGTTCTAATTACGAGCTCCCTGGGTCCATTTTGAAAAAAGCCAAAATCACTAAATAAACATGTAATATAAAAATAGAATTTGAACACATAACATGGACTAGGCAATCTATCAGATACAGTACCGTGCTTCACATTTAAATGTGTTCCTCACTGATGTAAGAGAATTTCAATTCACAGGTGAGATATTTTGTCCTGATAAAAGTACAGCAACTGGTTTGCTCGAGTCTCTAAATACTCGACCTCTATGCAACTGTCCTGACATTTTGTTTAGTTTAACAGACCAGGAAATTACCTTCCATCATCATGGTTTTGCGTGTGTTTATAGATGTCGCTCAATCAAAGTATCTCTCGTTAGTCACACTCTGTTTATATGTCTAGGCACTATTTCATGTGCCCCATTACAGGTAGACTTAACAGAAGTCAAACCTGCCATAAACCGTCTAACATGACAACCCCTCTTACCTGTCTGGGGTTAGTGTGCCACTCAAGTCAAACTTTTAGGACAACACCATCTACAGATTGGCAAGTAAATGGCCTGGCACTAATTTTGGCTAATCAGCTGCTCCTATTGATTTAATAATGATTTATTATTGAACCATTGTAGGCATTTAGCCACCTCTGTCGGTTTGTTCTTGTACAGTTTGCTTCTAGAGAGTCTCGTGGCCCGAGCAGACACACAGGGGCTGTGAAGGAGGGCTCATTATCTCTCGTTCTACCAAACGCAACCATTCCGCCATTCACCGATGTGACGATGTGTAATAATACCAGATCATCACTTGTCTCCACGGCGACAGGACCCGTCTCCACGGCCACCGCACGCGCGCCTCTAACACGTCTTTATGTTACAGAGGTCTAGTTCTTGAGGCTTCTTGAGTCCGGAGCAGTGCTCTCTAGGCAGGCCCAGTGCATTCTGGGTGACACAGCGCACCGACCTCCGCTTGAAGCCCCTGCCGCAGGACTTTGAGCACTGGGACCAGGAGCCCGCGTCCCACATGGGACAGGGGTCTCCGCAGACCCTCACGGCAACCGGCCGGGCCCCGCCGTCGCAGCCGTCCGCGGGACGTCCCGTCTCGCTCTGGCACCCCACCGGGCGCTTCTGCAGGCCGTTGCCGCAGGTGACGGTGCACCCGTCCCACCCGCCCGTCACCCAGCGGCCGCCGGCCCGCCCCCCCGCCGCGTCGCCACGCGACAGAACGCTGTTTTGCGCCCCGTCCCGCCTGCCCCCCGCCTCCTTCCGCAGCGCCCTCTCCTCCTTGCTCTCCTTGGCCAGGTAGAAGGAGTAGCGCACCCTGGGCGGGGTCATCTTCCCCACCGACAGCACCTCCACGGTCAGGGCCTCCTGTAGGGGGCGCACGGCCCGGAGCACCTCCACCGCCGTGGCGGTGCCGCTGTAGCGCAGCAGGCTGCCGCGCACCGCCAGGTCCCTCTCCGCCGCCGACACCACGTAGCCGCCGTTTAGCAGGTAGCGCCCGCCGCCGTCCTTCACCGCCAGGTAGTTCTCGTCGCTCGCCAGGCCCCTGTAGCCGCGCTGGCGTACGTCCACGTTGGCCGCGCCCACTGGCAGCAGGACCACAAAGTTGTAGCCGTGCCTGGAGAGAAGGGGGGGTCACCTGGTAAGTGTGCATGTATTTGACGGGAGGTTCTATACTGTAGGTCAGGGGTGTCAAACTCAATCGCACAGGGGGCCAAAACTCAAATCACACTTTAGGTCGGGGGCCGAA
>JAODUG010014742.1:0-20000 GCA_027564795.1 Aphredoderus sayanus | reverse complement strand
GTCTTACCTTCCTGGAGCCACTGGCGCTCTCCAACCCCTTCACTTCACATAAGATTTCCTGTGTCTCATTATTTATTATGCATGCCACAGCTCTTTGTGTATTTACCCAACTCAAACAATGCTGATGCAATGCTGGTAACTGCATGGTATGAGAAACAAAATGTATTTCTAATGTTTATTAAGAAGGACACTAACTGATAAATTCACATGCATTTACTACATTCACAGTTCACACTGTTATCTTCAGCTGAATCATTAAGTAATCAACTTTAGTTTATTTACAAGAAATGCATTGTAAGTATATTAAATACAGTCAAAAGAAAAAACTGGGGTTTCATCACACTTAACACTATAAGCTCAGCTTCTTCCTTGGTTATAGAATATTTTCCATGACAATATTGTCGTCATGGCGATGCAACCTTTACCAAAACTCAATCTGATCCTCTCAGAAGTTAGATCATTACCGACACACATTGGGGAAAATTGCACACTCCCTCTAAATGGATTCATTTGTTATTCAAATTGAATATGAGTTTTTTTTTTTTTTGTAGAAGCACTTTGTGCACTGGCTGATGGTTTTGAATATGTTTAATTTCGGATTTGATTAGCTTGAATCATGGAGCTCTAGGGTTTCAGCATGCAGCACATTCATTTTATGTATTATTATAATTTAGTACCCTTTTTAACTTGCTCTTCAAGAAAAATACACCAAACAAGAGTCATTTTATCTCAAAAGTTCAAGGCACTGACTGCAACATTTGTAAAATATACACATAAGCTAGCCTATATATCGATGTCTGGACTGATACAGTACTCTGTGTCCTTACCTCTTTTTCCCAAAAGTAATTTAGAGCTAAATAATCTTTGTTCCGCTGACTTATAATAGAAATGACCAGGGGAATAAAAGTGATTTGGGAGAGACCATCCTTCTCCAACAAAATCTGACGCCGTGTGGTGACTATTTGAGGTCAATGAAAGCACCATCAGCTGTCTAAGCCTATTGAAAAATAATCACTAATAAAAATGTGTCTTTCTTACCTGTATATTACTGCATGTTGGTCAATTAAATGACTTTTTCTTTCTTTGATTGCATGACTGTTGTTCCTTCAGCATAAAATATATCCATATATCTCATCTGCCATCTCTTGCTAACCTGTTCTTGTATTGCAAACATCAAAGTTGTCAGATATGTGGGGTAGAAAACATGTTCTGCTTGTCTTACCACTTTCTATGTTTCCACCGTCCCTCTTCTCACCAACATGCTCTTAAAATAAGTCAACAATATATAGCGAATAGCTGAGTCTGACAGATTATTTAAATGTAAGCACAATTATCTCCATCTGAAAAAGGGACATCTTTTATTTTTTTTTGTTATAACCTTAAAATATTGTGATTTCATGTAAGTTTGTCAGTTTATAAACTACTATAAACTTAAATGTAATTTCATTAAATGTAAAACAACATTAAGCTTAAATGTTGTTTTGGTTTAAACCTCAAAGAGTGGATGTCCACTAATTTTAAATGGACCATCTGTCTTTTTCCTTTCTTTTTTTCTTTTCTTTTATTTTTACAGTGATGCTTTTATTTTTGCAAATACTTCCCACCTGACTCTGCGGGATAGCTTGACTAGCATACAAGCCCACACGATGAGTCAGTGAGGCCTGACTAAGTGTGTGGTTTTACCCTGCAAAGGTGTCACGCCATTGATTCTTTTCGGTAGCCGGAGAATGCCATCACGACAACACAGTGAGCTGGAGGAGAAATACTTAGTCAGAAAGTGTGTCAGAGATGAGCGTGAGTGTTTTCTGATCCAATTTACAGTCATATGTCCCCACTTTGTAAGAGCAGCAAATGACGGCGTCTCTATCTCTGCTCTGGATTTTTAATACTGCCTTTCCCCGCAGAGATAAAAGAACATTTGGAAGTCCTCAGAGACGCTGCTATCTGATCCTTGCCTTTATTGGAGGAGTTTTCCCCCTCCATCTCATTTTGCCCTTCTTTATCTCTCGTGTTTAATCGGTCTCTTGTTTCCCCTCCCCATCTCTCTCTCTCTCTCTCTCTCTCTCTCTCTCTCTCTCTCTCTCTCTTACTATCTCCTTTCTTGTTATCTTTGCCATTTGTTCTCTTTCTTCTCTTTCAATTTCCCCTATTGATCACTTCTTTCTCGGTGGTTGTGACCTCTTCTATGACGGCAGCAGTGTGAGTGAGAGATTATGGGAAAATAAGGGGAACGGTGAATGACGGAAAAGGGGGTGGGAAATACGGTGAAATGTTGGTGTTGATATAAGGAGTGTCTAACTCTGTTCCCCTTGGTGTTTACAGGAAAGTGTGTGTGTGTTGCACTTGTATGTGTGAAACTACAAGAGGGAAGCCCAAAAAGTTGGCCCCGTGACAAGTAATCCCCCCCTCCACACACACGCACACATGCACGGTGCACGCGCATGCACACACACTCCCCTGAAAGAAAGTATCTAGATATGCAGACAAAAAAGAGAGCTGGGGAGAGATTGAGAGAGAGAGAGAGAGAGAGAAAGGGTGGGGGAGAGAGGGGGAGAGAGAGAGAGAGAGAAAGGGGGGGAGGAGGGGGAGAAAGAGAGAGAGAGAGGATAGTGTCGAAGGCGAGCGAGCGCAGCTGTAAGATAGACAATGCGAACTAGCACTTGGCAGAGGCTCAAAGCTGCTGCGAACGAGTGCCTCTGGCTGCCCCCCACCCCCACCCCAAAACCCAACAAGAGACAGAGAGAGAGAGAGAGAGAGAGAGAGAGAGAGAGAGAGAGGGGGGGGGGAGAGGGGGGCGGGGTACAGCGTCGGGACACGGCAGGGATTAGGAATTAATGCATTTCTTCACCGGCTTAATCCTAATGATTACACCAAAATAAATACAACTCAGCCCTCTCCCTCTCTCTCTCTCTCTCTCTCTCTCTCTCTCTCTCTCTCACTCTCTCTCTCTGTCTCTCTCTCTCTCTCTCTCTCTCTCTCTCTCTCCCTCTCTCTCTCTGTCTCTCTCTCTCTCTCTCTCTCCCTCTCTCTCGCTCTCTCTCTCTCTCTCTCTCTCTCTCACACTCTCCTTTTCCGTTTAATTCAGGCGACAGATGTCCGGCCCAAAGGTGCCGAGGACAAGACGTCTGAATGGTCTCTCCGAATGTTTTATCTGCACACAATCCCAAGTGCATTTTGTGTGGGTGTGTGTATAATATTAGTAGTCATTTATTTCTGTGTTCTTTTTTCTAATAAGAAGAAAGAATTAAGAATGAAATGTTTTTTTGGGTGTGATTAAAAAACAACAATTCTTACTTTATCAGTTCAGATAGAAGTCAAACGTGGTCCCTGAACCCGGGTGGGACGCTTAATAAAACGTTAAATGAATAACAGAGTGGGCCTTCTGTGACCCGGCATTCAACCTGACATCACCTCTTCCATATTGAACCCACAGCCATAAATGTCTTCGTGTTCAGAGCAGAAGGCATTGATCTTATTATTGCTGTATCACGTTTGCAGTCATACAATGGTTCATGTCAATACTTACATGTCCTTTTAAAACACACATGTAGCCAGATCTGTTGAGCATCTTCGTGTCAGTACGTTCACCCAACTATTAGTATAGTATTGAAACAGCTGGCAGAATTGTCATTAGAGTATTATGGGATCAAGGTATTTTCTGCATGACCTCAGGTGATTTAAAAAGGCTAATTGTTGCAGTGAAATACCCAATGGTATAGATTCAGTGTTTGTTTTTTGTGCATATTTCGTACAGCCATGTTCAGTACAAAGACTCGTGCCACAGAGTTGACAATGCTTAAGTCTTGTTCTCCTGCAATATACTCTTATCTGCTTTCCTTGTGTGAAAGTGTCTCATCTCCCAGATGCTTGTAATCCTCTACCTTGTTACGTTTACAAGGCCCCATACACGCTTACATTGTCAGCTGGCCATGGACTTACAAACGTCCTAGGAGTGTCTGCTTTCTACAGCTGGATGTTCATTAAATGGTTAAGATGACCGATTGCAGTGGAAAGTCCGTTAAAGTGACACCAACCACGATCGCTTAATGGCAGCTATAGTTGCTGACTGTGTTAATCTGAGATTTCCTTCTCACGGATTGTCCTCCATGCTTGTGATCACACTGGCCTGATTTATGTTTACGAAAACTGAATTAACCGGTTTTGCTCCATGTGCGCGCGTGTGTGCACGTGTGTGCGTGTGTGTGTGTGTGTGTGTGTGTGTGTGGACAAGGTGGTTATGAGTGCAGTTCAAGTGTGAGTGGGCTTGGGTCCGCTGGAGATGCTAGGAATTGAAAATAGGCCACTGGAACACAACATCCACAAACCTCTCGGAGCGAGAGAGAGAGAGACAGAGAGAGAGAGAGAGAGAGAGAGAGAGAGAGAGAGAGAGAGAGAGGCCTGACTCCACCAAGCCAAGGCAGCCCTCTTTTCTTTCTACCAAGTGTGAAAGGGGATACCCTGCCCCAATGAGATGGCCCCCACATTCCTCCATTACAGATGACAGGCTGCTCTGCCTCCCCCCAAGCCAAGGCCTGCCAGCTCTACTGCCTGCTGTTTCCAAGCGGCTCAGGTTTCACCCAGGGAAAAAATCTCACTTTGGCCGAGCATCAAATTGTACCTCCACCCCTCAACACGCACACACACACACACACACACACACACAGTATAGTGTACACCTGATTGCCACGCTAAGCCAAATTCGTTCCCAGTCTCCACAACTACAAACTGAAGCAGCTCCAAAACCTTGGGAGGCATTGATTGATGGCTATTGGCTAAACATTCGCCCGTCGCTCCAATTAGGGCGAGCTTCTCCAGCAAGGCACAGCACACTTCTGTTTTGTCATGGCCTGTGTCCGTTTTCATGTTATTTTTTATTTGTCTTCCCAAGATACTGGTTTAGTGTTAGTCTGGGTTTGGTCTGCCAGCCTGGTAGCTTTGTGATACATTATGTGTTATTTTTGGAAGGAGAGGGGGGGGGCGTGGTTTAAGGGAACAGGCACATGCATTCCCAGCAGGGGTCTAAGGGTCCCTAGTCCAATCAATCAACATTGTCATATTTAGTCTGTGCTTGTCTTTCTCAATAGGAGGGCTGTCTGCCACCGTTGTGGAGAGGACTGCAAACATCAGCTTGTTTTGGAAGGCTTCTGCCGAGAGACATCAGGAGCTTGGAGATTAACGATAGAGAGTTTCCTCATGTAGTTAGTGACAGAGGCAAATCTGTTGTCTGTCTGTACAGATTTAATACCCCCTCGAGAATGTATTTACATATGACTGCAATAATCATTACTGTAAATATTAGTAACTGTAAATCTCTGAATGTATTTATTTATGGAGAACCACTGTCTGTATTTGCACAACATGCTTTCAGCATGTGGAATCATTACAACCACAATAAATGTGATAATGTTTATTTTATATATACATCTCAGATTATATCACACCAGCCTTCTGTTGTCTGATGTGATATTCTTGTCTCCTTAATGTTGTATGTCAAATTAACTAGGTAGCCTTTAACAGCAGGACCATGAAGACTCATACTTTGTTATCCTTACAAAATATGTCAATTTTAAAGATGCATTTGTCTTCCCTAAAACTCACAGTCATGGCAACCTGGGCGGCAAAATGACCCATAAGGTGAAAAACAAGGGTTTAAACGGGCAGAGACGTATTTGTTTATGGTAAACAATTACTGTGTTGCTCTGTGTGCCTTATCCGCCCTGTCGCTCTGCATTGTATCCAACAGCGAGCACACACCATTACAACCCATGTCCCAACGCCAAAGATCCAAGGAAGTTGCTGAATTTCCGCGTTGTTCCCTCAAGCAGAGCTGACTCGGGCCATATTCACTCATTAAACAAACTCCCTGAGGAGGAACTGGGTCACCGCGGCCCTCCTCCTCCCCGTGAGTGCATCACTGGGTCACCGCGGCCCTCCTCCTCCCCGTGAGTGCATCACCATGTCACCTTGAACAAATCCGTGCGATTAAGTGACAAGTGCTCCCCCTGCGAAGAGCCGTTATTTCCCAGGAAACCCCTGCACCCCCCCCCACTCCTGCATCTAATTTATGGACGCAAGTCTAAAATATGCACTCCTGCCCTCTATCTCACAGAGTCCCAGCACCTACATGGGGCTGGGACTCTGAGAGCACTACTAATTGCCTTTCATAATTAGCTGCTTGACAATAATTGTTTGACTCATAAAGCCCAGTTTGTGTGCGTGTGTGTGTGTGTGTGTGTGTGTGTGTGTGTGTGTGTGTGTGTGCGCGTGTATGTGTGTGTGTGTGTGTGTATGTGCAGTCAAGTCTCAACTAAATACAGTAAGTAGGCCATGGATGCATGCTTCCCCAGTCACACCAGGCCAGTGCCCACACCGCTAAAGGCAATTCCAGGGCCTGTCCACAAGCATGCCTGGCTACATCTGTGTGTTTGAGTCAATGCTGAGCGAGACCGGAAATATATATGTATGTGTGTGTGTGTTAACGGGGGGATGGGGGGGGGCTGGTCTTTTTCAGCGTTCCACCAAAGACAGAAGCCGGTATGTAAATTTAGGCGAAGCAAGACAAGGAAGAGTTTTAATTAGCCTTGTTAAGTAAGCCGCCAGGCCTCACCGAGGGGATTAAGACAGATTTATTTTGCCCCGGCTGCAGGAGACTCGGCGATATGATACATTGGAAGAACAACAATAGCTCTGTAATCACGCTCCAAACTCCGAACCTTAGCTAATCTGGTCCAGGGTCTTGAAACGAGCCCACTTACCACGTTCGCTCTGTCGTCTAGAAGTCAAGAGTTTTTTGTTTTTTTTTACCTCGGCCCACACCCCCGCCACCACCCATCTCCTCCCTGTCTACTCCTACAGTCTACTCTTGTGGGCAATTTAGCCAGGCACTTAGACATGCTAACACGATCAACAATCAGGTCGCTTGCTTCTTTCACTCTGCGTTGCTGTATAACTGTATTGTATGTTTGATTGTGCTCACCACGGGGACAATTAACCGGGAAGTATTTATTACATGTCAGATTGGCAGAGCACTGTTGTCTTTGTTTTGTAGTGACTAAGAAAGGAAGTGTGAACATTTGCATACAATGCAATATCGTAAAAAAGGTGACTTCAATTCAACGCTGTATTGAAAGCCCAACACAACATTGTGTCCCTGGTGTTATACTTGTTTATTAACGGCCTTGTGGCAATTTCACTATGTAAAATATTTGTTGAATTTAGTTTAATAACATTTAATCTAAAGATGAAATAGATAGGATAGTCTATTCCCCAATAAACATTACCAATACATTATTTTACAGAAAGACTCTATTTTATAAAACGTATAAACTAGTTGATAAATAGTAAACTTTAAAAAAGCAAGAAATTAACAGGGCTGCATTTTATCATTTCTTATTTATGACATGTTGACTGTCCAAATGTCCATTAATAATCATGCAGAAACACACACACACACACACACAGTGCTAATGCACTCCTGTACACCCAAACATATATCATGTTCTTTAGAAATACTTAAAAAGTGACTTTGAAATGCATACAGACATTAGGATATCTGTATGAACATGCAAAGTCTTTAGCCGATATGTTCCGCGTCTTACAGTGTCCTGACATGAGTGTTCCAGCAAATATTTGACTATCTGCTAAGATAACACCATGTGTTACGCATGGTAATGGATAGTGAGTGAAACACCTCACATTTATATTTTCAACTTATGATGCAGTTGTGGTCTGAATGCCCTGCTTGAGGGCACATTAACAGTAGTTTGTGAGACAAGGCTTACGATAGCCACTAATCCTGGTACGGCCAATACAAGGGTGGAATACTATAGTATCACACTGAATTTATTGAACTTTAGACTGAGACTGCACTCTCTGTAGTGTGTACACATTCCATCATGTGTAGGACTTAGAGTGCAGTGTGTGTGCGAGAGAGAGAGGGGGAGAGAGTGTGAGAGAGAGAGAGAAAGAGAGTGTGAGAGAGAGAGAGAGAGAGAGAGGGAGAGAGATGGCATGCCACTATGGCGGCTAAAGGATGTACTGTAGCTCTCTCTTTCTCTCTCTCGCTCTCTCTATCTCTCTCTGTCAGTTGTTGACGCTAGCAGTAGAAACATGACTGTAGGCTGTCTGGCCTAAACACAGCAACACAGCAATACGCCCACAAGCGGTCTGCTGCCCATCATACTCACTGGTCTTGATTTAATGTCTGGCAGAGACCAACTTTACACATGACAAGTGGTTGACACCTCACTATATGATATAAAGGGATTTTTAACTTTTGTTAAACCTTCAATCCACCTTCAAACATACTTCTAACATGTCTGCAAGGCTGATAGATTGGTACTGTATATTCTCAATTTACAATTATGTGTTTTAATTTTTGTTTAATTGTAATATGAGTAGAAATATATCTGAAAATGCAGAGGAAGCACCCGCATTCCACTTTTTGTTTGGTTTGTTTGTGGAGGGAAAGAATAGAGAATTCAAACTGAGATGGAACAGACTGAATGCTCTCCGAGGAAAAGTAACAAATGAGTCTCTGTTGAGGATTTTGACGTGCTCTCCCCCAAATAAAAGGGCATGACAATTAGCACGAGCCTCCTGTCCCGGCTCGGGCGTCTGCCAAGCCGAGCTGAACTTGAGGGAGAACAGGCATTTTCTTCTTTTCTTTTTAATTAACACCTCTGTTACTTGAGAGCTTCTGGGTTTCCTTGGAGGGAGCAGGCAGGCAGGCAGCCTGTTTTTCTCCTCGAATAATGTTACACCTGTTCAGTCAGCAGGTTTTTGTGTCTTCTCTGGTGGTTAAAAAAAGAAAAGAAAAGTTTAGGAATAGGCTCTGTGCAGGGACGACTGTGTGTCTGGAGCCAATTGAATCTGATCGAATACAAATGTATTAAAAATAAATTTACCATGGGTGTAATTCAATTTGACTGTTTTTTTTTTTTTGTCATCGCAACGGTTAATTGTCTATTTTCCCTCGAGGAATGGCCCCAATATGATAGATATCTTCCCTGTCTGAAGCATACAACAAAACAAGTCAACACCATTGTTAGGTGCATTAGCTATTCAGTTATTCTCTTTTATTCTTTCTCGCTGAATGCTTGAGTGTCTGCAATTTGAATATCGACCAGGACTGTCACACAGCTTTCAGGTAAGCGCAGAAGCAGAAATATACAACCCAATAAAAAAATCCTTGGCAGACACTGAATTTTTCCTTTGTTTTGAAAAACTGAATATGAGCATGCATTTCGCTGGCATTAATTTTCACACTGTATCATTTCAAGTCGAAGGAGTTGTATTGCATTCATTAATCTGCCAAAGTTGACAGTTATTTGAAGCAAATCTGATTTGTGGCTGTTGGTTTTGATCGACTGTATTGGAAATGATGTGAAAACATTATGGCTGCTCCTGAATCTGTAATGAATTTATTGCACCTTTGTGGAATGTAGACGTGACAACAGTTGACTGCTTTAATATTATATTTACACTCTATGCTGGTGAAGTGTTATTTAAGGCTTTCTTTCATTATTATCTTTTTCTTTTTTCCCATTCACTTATTTATTTTTCGTTCATACCCATAATATAAATTAATTCTGTTGTTTGGGCATATCTTCCTCCCTCTTCCAATTAAACATTTAAACCCTTCATTGGTGTATCAATTTGTGACTTTTACACCCATTAATTTGCTATAATTATTTGGTTTCAGATTGATCTGACTGCGTTATTGCAGATGGTGTGCCGATCAAAGGGAGTCATTTTAATTGGAGCCTTTTCAATGATAATTGTTCTTTCTGTATCACTGTTCTCCCCAGGTCTTTGTGAGCAAATTGTCCTGGCAGTTGCCTTGTTTCATCTTGGATGGAGTTTTACTGCATTACATAACTATCTGATTGATTGGGGTTGATGGCAATATTGTGTGTCTATTAGTTATTTGCATAAACTGATGCATTGTTATTAATATTATTTTGGGTCATTATAGATTATATTTATATGGTGCTGATGTTCTTAAACTGTCGTTGAATGAATGAATGAATATTTTTTATGTCATTTTAATTATCCTATTAAGATGCTGTAATATAATCTATTATCTTTGCATCAGTCCAGATCAGAGTTTTATCTTTATCATGGACATCTTAAATTAATAAATTGCCTTTTTATAACTGTTTTATTTATCCGTACCCCAAATTACCCAGAGCTTTATCAGCGGTTGTCCTATTTGTGAACTCCATTTTTCAAACCAACGCTTCAGCAAACAAATAACAGCACCTGCCGTTGAACGTCTATCAGTAGCCCATTAACTCGTGTGTGATGAAGCATGCTGCTTTTAAACTGACCAGAGTGTCCATGGCTTATGGACCTACCCTACCAGCCCTGTTGATGTATGGAGATAAATAGCCTCTGGCCTGCATTGTGCTGCCGACACGCCCCTATTCATTTTCATTGGGCTTTGTGACAAGGCGATGGGAGGGGGAATATGCAAATAAGATTGAGTATTCAGTAGAGGGGAACCCACAAAGAGCAATTGACTTTTATTTAAATTATATATTTTGAAATGATGGTAATTTTAGACTTTTGTACTTTTTGATAATGGCTTTTAAATATATATACATTATATATATATATATATTATTTTTTTTTTTGATGTTAATGGTGCAAGTGTACACACTTTTCTGTTAAATTATAAGTGACATTTGACCTTGCCAAAATGGAGTGAGCAAAGCTTTTAGGGTCTGGTATTAGCTGAGGGATTGGATGACCACTGGGCCAAAGGCAGGAAGTGTAAACCGATACACACCAGACCCTATTTAGCCGAGAGGCAGCGGTCTTCGAAGCATGACCGCTATAAAAGCTCTCCAGTTCATCTACACTTGGTGAGTCTGTGGTGCATAGAGCATTGAGCCTAGTATAATCCTCCTGTCTAGAAGTCATGGAAAAACCACAAGTCATAAGCCCTCGCTTCAACCAATCGGCCTCGCCAGAGCGACAGCCCTTTGGTGCCTGTGTGTAGTGTGTTGTGTTTAATGCTTTAGAGTGTAAAGGAATGCCTGTATGTGCGTTAACCAATGTGTTTATATGTGTGTTTCATGTCCACACATGCATGGCTAGAACTTTATTGTGGTTTTACTGCCTACGCAGGAGATAGGGTTGTCCTTGTAAATCCCAGTGGTGTTTCTGTTTCTCCGAGGACCCAAATCAGTGAAATCTAATAGGCGTCCTTGCCCAGTGGGATATTGAGCAGGACTCAACAGATTAAGACTTGCTGAATGACGCCAGCTTAAAGTATAGAGCCATTACACTCTCTGCCTTGCCAGGCTTTGCCTTTCAAGATGACAAAAAGGTTGGGAGAGAAGGACGATGAAAGTATTAAATATGCTTGCTGTGGAAGTTGATTCATTAACTTCAACTGTCTCACGTGTCTCATGAGACTCCTGTACTGTAGGCAGGAGGACATATTTACACAGATCAACATTTCTTTCCTGGCTGTTATCCCATTATCTAGTAGGCCTACTTGTACAATTTATGTAAAAGCTCAAAAACACAAACAGAAGAGTTTTGTAAACCAAAAAGTTTGAAATAGAAGCGTATGTTGTGGAAGTTGCCTTCCTTGCACATTTCAGAAATACTGATGTTTTAATACAACGTCATTACAATCCCATGCTATCACCTACTTTCTACATACTGTATATTACTTGGACGGTATTGCATGAAATATCCAGTGAGACACGAACAGAAAAAACTGAAAGTAATATTTGAGTTTTGCATGACCTTTTTAACAAAAGTTTCTTTATTTATTGAATTTCTTTTTGCATGATTATCATGCCTGCAAATTATGGTTTCATAGAATATAAATAACAAGTCATACTTTGTTTTCTTAATATTCTCCAATAATGTATAGGTAAAATATTTGGGGAATTGGAGTCCTTGCATTGGTTACAGGCTTGAAGCAGTGGCTTGTGGTTAATAGCAGAGAGAAGATAAAGTAGGTGTGTGTGTGAGCACACAACCCTTATATTCTTGCATTGCGTGGGATGCATTTTTATCAAACTGAGCTGTGTGCTTCATGTGTTAGAGAGCAGAATCAATAGCCAGGTTTTACACAGAAACCAATTGACTTCTTCTGACACTACTGTACATAAAAGGTAGCATTGACTGGCAAATTATTCTTCAAGCTTCCTCTGACAACTCAGTGTAAAGATGATGTAAAGATGATTGAATTCAGGAAGTAGTTAGTGTAAACTCTATTAAACATAAAACCCAATCTTGTCTGCTATCTGAAGATGTTTGGGTGTAGGGTGGTCTAGTGGTCTGGGTGTTTGACTCCCAGCCGGAAGGTTATGGGTTTGAGCCCCGGAGCTGGACCACCTACAAGCATCCTTGGGCAAAATGTCTAACCCCAATTGCTCCCAGTGGTTAGGTGCTCCTTGAATGGCCTGCACTGCCATTGGTTTGTGAATGTCCAACTATATGACAAATGTACTACTATGTAAGTTGCTTTGGCTGCCAAAAATGCTGTAAATGTATACGACATCTACAGGTCAACCACATACATCCATCTAAAGGCTTTATGTTAGAATTGTCTGATAGCTGATTGGCATAAAAGGGCAAGGACAACCTTATTCCCTATTGCTTTGAGGCACAATGGATTGAGAGCTTTGAGACATCGCTCCTTAAATGGTTGGGAGCACAAACACCATCTCGAGAGCCTGGCTTCCCTTGTTTTGCCTTTCTCAAGTGGTGGCATTCGGCAAGATGTATTGAGGCCTTGTGCAGGTGCCACAGCAGCGCCCTAAATGGTTAAATGCCCTGAGTGCCAGTCTGCCTGGCACCAAGACAACTGGCACAGTGAGGTGCCCCGCTGAATTACATTACTGTCAGCGAGCGAATTACAAACCCCTGATGCCAAGACTGCATCCATTCAAATGAATGCTTTCATTTTGACAGCGGAACAGGAGAGCTCGTATTTTAACGGCCTCAATAGATTTTGGATGAGGTCTAATACTTTCACTCTGTCAGGATAAGGGCTGTTGAAATGGCAACAAAAGTGAGACAATATCCAAATGTGTTCAAGCTGGTGTCTTTTTAGTGAACACCTTGTCATAGCTTGTTGTGATAAAGGTTCTGTTATTATGCTAAATACAATGAACACAATAGGCCTATCATTCTTCCCCACTAACCTGAATATCTATTAATTTTTAATCTGTCATCACATTTCAAGTTTGTTTGCCTTTCATTGTAATGGCAAAATAAGCAAAAGTAAAAAAGAGTGCAGGGTTCAAATTAAATGACTACTTTCTACAAACGAGGTTTTGGAAGCCCTTCAAAATGTTCAGCCTGGAATTGTGTTCTATTAATCATGTCTGTACAAGCTTCATTAAAGTTGCTTTTTATTTGTTCACTCTTCCACTTCAGGTTTGGAAGAATGACATTTTGTTTGGCTGAGCCTGGATTTCTAAAAGAGAGAAAGGCCTACATTTGGCAGTTATTTTGCAGTCCTCATTAGCAGGAGAATCTGAAGTGAACTTCAATAGAAGTTACTTTCCTCCATGCCTTTCCCATTACAGGCAACCATCGGTCCACAGATGGCCAGTCGCACATCATTAGCTCCTCGGAGCCCGGGCAGCTAGCTTAGCTTAGCCAAGCGGTCAACTCCAGCCCCACAGCTGGACTCCAGTATGTGTGTGTGTGTGTTTGAGTGTTTGCAGGTGACTATAATATTTTTAAATGCCTTGCTATAGGGGATAGTAAGATGTTAGCGTGGTAGGCTACCTATTGTGATATCTGTCTAGTTTAGCTTGTAATACATTGTAGGGTGATTGGGAAACATTCAGGTATGTAGGCTTCCTGTCTTACACTGATATGGAGCCACTTATGTATATTTGTTCTATGGTGCATTTTTATCTCTTCATCCATGTTTAATGTATAGTTTCTTATGATTAGTGTTGCATTTGTGTAAATTGCTAGATGGAACAATACATTCAATTGAAACAAAATGTTTCTGCTTTGTGTGTGTGTGTGTGTGTGTGTGTGTGTGTGTGTGTGTGTGTGTGTGTGTGTAGGTGTGTGTGTGTGCATGTGTGTGTGTGTGTACACGTGCGTGTGTGTGATCCACAGGTGCACAAGCCTGGACCGGACGGAAAGAGAGCATTAGCCAGGGGCCACAGAGGCAGGCAGAGGGGCAGGGCAGGACTGTTTCAAATGCAAATGGCCTACCCTTGTCCTCACAAAAATGTTCTTCAGCGCACAGCTTGTAAAGTATAGAACCGTGTGGCTTCATTCAGAAGATACACCCCTAACCAGGGGCTATGAGACCAAATGGGGCCCCTGAAATCAGTCAACCATATCATGAAGAAAAGTCAGTTCTCTCTTTCACTGATCGCAGTCAATGAATATGGCCAGACATGTAAACTTGGCAGCTTTTCCTTTCGGTTTGATTTGTAGTATACAGAAAAACTAAAATAAAACTGTTTACACATCAAAATGTGTACATTTAATTAAACCTAAATCAAAAATGGTCATTTATAAAATAATCAGCAAAGGTGTCAAATATGTGTTCATTGTGTACAGCAAGATATAATGCCTATACCTAGAACCGACTTTAATTAGATATTAGATATACAATAAATATATGACAAGCGATCCATTACATGCAGATATTATCTCAAGGAGTCCCTGAAGCCCCAATATCTTCACGTTCTTATTCTATCAGGCACCTTCACTGGTCATTAATATTCCCCAGTCATTAATCCACTTTACGGAGGCTCCAATATAATACTGTTAAAATAGTAAATTGATGGGCGTTGGAGCTGTATTGTCCTTTTCATTGCAGCTCAACTCCTCCATTTTAAAGTCTATAGGAAGCACCATCTGACTTTCAAGCCAAAACAACATTGTTTTTGTAACACTGGTTACAACCATAAGGGGAAGACAGACATTCTACAGTATAATTGCTTACAGTACATACTAGTGTGATTTCTAGACAGTTAGCACTCAGTGGGACATCCTCGCAGTGTTTATACATCTGTTATGGCTATCATAGAAACAAAATGCCTCTACTGGCTTGTTGAAAACATTCACATTTTATATGAGCCAGATACATCAAAATAAAGTTGAACGTTCTGAGAGATGTGACAGAAGTACACTTTATGTTGTTTTTTTCTCTTTTGTCATACACACACACACACACACACACACACACACACACACAGCCACAAAAAAGTTTTATGATTCTCCCAGGTTTTATCACACAATGGGATGTCGTGAAATATTATAGTACTGCAGAAATGTATTGAGAAAATGTTGATTATGATCTTTAACTGCATGATGTCAGACTGTGTGGGACAGTAATGAAAGATATAGGTGGACTCTCAATGACACACACACTCACAGTTCTTGACAACATCATTATGGCTGCCATAATGGGTCTGGATAGTTGAAGGATTTTCCCAGAGTGCAGTGGGAAGTGGAAGGGTAGGACCTGATGGTACAAACAGATGCTTTATGTCTGTATGTGAGCTGTGGTATTGTTTATTTAACAAAGATAAATCCTGTCACAAGTGTAGCTTGTCTGACTTAAACCCAAACATGCATTACAAATGTAGCAGGACAGTATTTTTAATATGTCTGCTTTGTCATGCCCTCAGAAAGGACTTTAAGTCGCTAACAAAATGGATAGGCAAAAGTGTTTATGTCACTGCTCCCAATAACCATATAGACTCATAGTGAATAAACTAATATCACATAGGGTCAGACAGCTTTATGCAGAAGATACATTGATTCCACACAGGCAGGGCAACACAGGGAAAATGGATGAAATGCCAATCTGTTATTCTGTTTCTAAATTATTTTTCTACACAATGGGACAATTATCATAGTGATGTACTGTAGATGTCTGACAACTTAAACAGAAAATCAGTAATGATTATAGTATGATTGTGTGGAAGGTAGCAGCCGTGGGAAATGCAGTAGAGCAATGGGGACAGTGCCTTGTTTTATGTCTTGAATAAGTTTCAAACTGTTTTGTGTGCACATATTTGTGATGTTTTATGTAAAATGACTCCTCAATGTTTTTAGACAATTTTCCATATACAATTTAATCAGCTGTATATGTTCTTAAACGAGATCGAATATAAGTGCAGTGCCCTCTATAACCATTGTGTGCTGTGTTGTTGTACTAATCGTGCCTGTGTTTTTGTTTTGCCTGTGTTCTGGAATAGTCCACATTTGCATCCTTACTTGTACCAGTTAGCATTAGCCTAATGCCTAGTGCTATAAAGGTAATTGGGTAATGTAAATGTTAGTAGTGGCCAAAACCAATGTGATTGTGAGTGTGTGTACATGTGTTTGTTACGTGCATGTTGTGTATACACTAGTGTCTTTTCTTAAGCCTGAATGCCAGCATACATTTCCCCATCTGTTATCGACTTTTCTCGGACACGCTGACCTCTACGTCCGTTATCTCTCGACCGAACATAAGGTCGAACATTGACATTTTCTTCATCTGCATGAATTACAGCATCTCTGCATTAAAAGTCTTCCTCCCAGGGTATACCAATCAAAAACAGAATGTGTTCTGTTCTCCCACCCTAATCATTAGCAGATAAAGCCCCTCTTTCTTGCCCTTTAATCAAATAGGCAGTGGCTTGACATGGCTGGTTAGCTCCTGGATAGAGCACTCATTGTGCTGGCAGACAAGCCTCGTCCTCAGGCTTGTCTGCCAGCACATCACGAGTTCTCTGGATGTGCACTCCTCCACCGCCAACCCCCTCACACCCCACCCTGTATCTTTCATCCCCATCATCAGAAGCATTGAGGAGCCGTGGCATTATAACTCATTGGGACTCATTTGACTTCAGACAGTGGAGCGCATAGTTCACGTTCAGGACAACGCCATGCGCTGTGTCTCGCTGATGTCAGCGTGACATTCTTCTTCATGGTGGACCCCAGAACCACAAATTCCCACTCCATCTATGAAGTGCTGTAGGGAGGGTGCGGAGCAGAGAATGGTGTGTCTAGGAGCACTGTTGGGAGAGGAGTAGTAGAGGGCAGTGCCATTCAATCAACACCCAGGTTTTGTGTGTGTGTGTGTGTAGGGGGGGAGGTTCAACCAGTATTTAAGTATTGTACTTATTTAAATAATTATACATATAATTAGTATAAATTCTAAATTATATATATATATATATATATATAAAATTATAATTAGAACCTCTGCGTGTGGTTCATGGCCAGTTCTCTCCAGGGCCTTTTCCGCCAACAGCGCGGAGAACAATAGTTTTCAAGGCTACAGGCCTTGGTGCTATATATTCATGCTCCCACTGTTCAGAGATAAGTCCTATGAGGCACAGCCATTTGTTCCTTACTTGTTAAATAAATGCTTGAAAATGAGATGTGCTTAGCTTATTTCTCACAAAGGCGCAGATAAAGTATCATGGGGCAGGGTGAGGGAATTAAAATCAACTGGATGAGAACAAAATAGCAATATGTACAAAACAAATGGAGACAGTACACGGTCTCAAGAGGGCGAGGTATTTTAGGTGAGAAAATTAGAAAGGAAGGGAGGGACAGGGGATAAGAAAGAGACTCAAAACTCTCATTCTGCCTGAGATAAAGTGGATCGAGACAGAGAGATGTGCCAACTTCTCTCCACACTGCATATGAGACGGTTGAGAAACAAGACTTTGTGGTTTCTGCTGAGCTAAATTTAAGTCAGTGGTAGAGGCCCACTAACTGCTATGTGGGCCTCTACTAAAAGGCTTTTCTTTTTGCTTGACACTACTACAGAAAGTAACAGAAACAGAAAGAAATCTAATAATCTCAACACTTTGTGACAATTTCCTTCTTCTCACCTTCAAGAAAACACGAAAACACTGTATTATGTTTACAAAGAAACAATATAAAACAAAGACGAAACGAAGACTTGCAGTCAAAGAGCCCAAGTGCACAGTTCTCTTTCAATCATATGAATATAAATCAAAGATAAACCCACAGGATTATAGGTTTGCCATAGTGACAGGAAAACAATCATTTACATATTTTCATCTAAGAAATATCTTGCCTTGACACATTGTGTGTTTTTTTTATTAAGTGATCTTCATTATAGCTTCTTATTTTCCTCAAATAAATCAACGCCTGATTCTTTTATTCATTTCATAATGTCCTGTTTTAAAAAAGCTTTGTGTGTTTGTGTGTGTGTATGTAGGAAAGGCGCTAATATCACATGTCTTGCAGCCTTTTCACTTCAACACCATAGCTAGGCCGCCCTCAGTGGCAGTATTCAACACTGTCACATCTGTTAGAGCATCGCTAAACTCACTGCTCTCTGTTTGGCTCTCGTTTCAGTCACATTTCCATGAGGACTCCATTGTGGAGTTTGATTTTAAACAGGTGCTCACAATGTTCATGCTCTCAATGGTCTTTCTTTACTGTTTTACTAATGTAGCCATTTTAAGCATTGTGTGGCTAGACTCCGGTTCAAGAAGGAGAACAAGCTGTTGTCTCTAGCAAATCCTCTACATACCAGACCCTGTGAGCATACACTTGAGGCCAGACACCTGTGTAGCCATAAGACATTCTGAGGAAGTTAATGGATACAATTCCTACTTTTTTTATGATATGATTTTGTAGCAGGGAGGAGAGCAGCTTGCTTGTTTGCAACCTCACTTAAGGGAAAACATCTGCCCCCATTTCCTCACAGTCATCTGTGTTGCTGTAACCTGGAATTCAAGTTCATGCAGGGTTGAACTGTTTAGATAAAACATATATACATAACATAAGAACACAATCCTATTTCATCTGTACAGTAAACAATTCTTTGTACAGTATTGTATACTCATTGAGTGGCATGCCATTCAAATCAAACTCCACTCTATAAAAAACATTGTATGAATTTAGACTTATGAATATGTTATGCGCGGTGTACTGTACATGACACCGGCCTCTGTCAAGTCGCACTGATTATTTAATTGTTATGTACACTGCTGCAAAGATAACATGACGACAAGGTAATTGAAATGTTATACCAATCTTATCTGAGATGATTACTTAAACACTACATTTCTAATGCATGTTGAATTAGCCAATTACATGCATTCAACGAGCATGAGAGAGAGCGAGAGAGAAATAGAGAGAGAGAGAGAGAGAGAGAGAGAGAATATCATTCATCAGACAATGGAAGGGGAATATTAAGCGCTTCAGCCAGAGAGCGTCGGGTCAAAGATCACAGAGCGCTTATAGGCATATTAGCCACTTGGTTATGATAAATTATGACTGTGTTGCTATGGCGACCAGTTGGGAGGGGGAAAAAATGGAATTACCGAAGCAAGGTAGCCCGGTTAATACATTGACCTATAATGTCAGTTATACATGATCAGTTTAATTAGTATTAAACATGAACAAACAAGCTGTAATGCATGTATTTAATTGCATTTCCTACAGATACATCCACACATTATGACAGGTTTTGTTTGTTACTATCAAACTACAATAAGATAAGAGAAGCATTGAGCATAGCGTTTAATTTATTGTTTTATTTAATCTAAGAGATGTTTCCTGCTTTTCAGGAAACATGACGTAATCATTCGTAAGCTGTCTGTGTATGTGTGTGTGTGTGTGTGTGTGTGTGGTGTGTGTGGTGTGTGTGTATGTGTGTGTGTGCGTGTGTGTGCGTGTGTATGTGTGTGTGTGCGTGTGTGTGTGTGTGTGTGTGTGTGGTGTGTGTGGTGTGTGTGTATGTGTGTGTGTGTGTGTGTGTGTGTGTGGTGTGTGTGGTGACTTGCGTGTTACTTGACTGTCAGCTGGATGGTGATTCTTTTTATTATTTTTTGCAAGCAGTGGGGGCTTGTCGCCATGGTCACATCTTGTCCCCTGTGAGCTCATTAAGGATGTGTGGAGCGTCTGGCTGATGATTGGCTTAAAATCCCCGAGTTAGCAAGAGAGAGAGAGAGAGAGAGAGAGAGAGAGAGAGAGAGAGAGAGAGAGAGAGATAAAAGAGATAGAGAGAGATA